>JABAYD010012931.1:0-16751 GCA_014822095.1 Diplotaxis tenuifolia
TCCTATTCTTCGTCTCAGAGAGGAACACTAGTCCTGAGTAATGCTTCTGACACATCTCCTTAAGGCGTCGAACTGTAAGGTCGTTACCAATCCCTCGACAGTTCCAACTGATTGTCCTCATTGATGTGGGTGGGATGGGTTTTTGATTCCATCGAACCACCATCCTTACTTGTGTTATCTTTTCGTTTCCTTGATCCAGACTGAGAGCTCTTGGTCTTTTACTTCCTTACAGAGAGCATCGCATGCATTCGTGGTGATCCCCGGCGAAGAACATCAGGTCTCCTCGAATGTGTTGATCTCCTGCTACTAGTACCAGATTTCGCGCGTGGACCAGCCTCCCTTGGTGCATCGGCATTTCTCGAGAGAACATCGTTAGTCGCCGAGAGTTTGTCCAGTTCCATAAGCTCATCATCAAGCAAATGATCCGCACATGCCATCAACTCATCCTCTTCCGCTGTGTTTAGTCCCATACCACTTAAGGCACCTATGATCTGATCATCTTCTCGGTTTGCTTTAACATCAAGTGATGTGTCAAAGGATAGCGTCCTTGCCAAGCTCTTTCTCGTATGGTAACATTACCAACATTAGGTGGCAATTGGAGAGCCGGAGAAACGATGGTACTTGCAATACGCTTTCCGGAAGTTCCCTTATCTCTTTCTAGCTTCTCTTGTATCTCATGGTGACGATGGTCACGAGAGGATGCAGCGGCTACGTGAGTGTTAGTGGGCTGGTGAGGAACTAGCACCAAGGACGCCATAAGAGCATCAGATGATGTTCAGTCTGTCGCTTGTGTGTATCAGCCGGAACATTTTGTTTCTCTCTCGACGTCGTAGCATCGTTACGGGCATAAGGCCCAATGGCACGACGAGAATAGCTCTGTTTTTCATCATGCCGTCTGATGACCTTTTCACCTCTACGATCAGTTGATATATGTCTGTGTTTGTACCATGACTGATAGGCTTCTCTTTCGGGACGTTGAAGTCTCATGTTACGGGTGTAATTGGTTGTCGGGTGGGGAGAACTGTCCGGCCAACGTAGTCTATCCCGGGCATGTACCTGTTGCTTATCTCTTCCACCACGGTTAGGGAAGTATCGGTCATGCAGCAAAGGCTGGCTGTTGTCCCTGAGCCTGACATGGTGGTGTTTCGGGGATTGCATCCTAGCGAACACCCCTCCTCTATCTCGAGGGTCAGGTGTACTGATCTCTGCCGGGCAATAACTCTTCTCATGTGTCATCATGCCGCAGGTTGTGCAGTGTTTGAAGAGGAGCTCATAGCGGATCTCGATGTTGACCATAACATCACCTTCCGGGTTCTCCACTTTCTTCTTAAAACTTAAAGGACGTCGAGAATCGACATGGATCAACATTCTCCCGGCTGTAAGCTCAATGGTGTCAACAAAACCAATCTGTTTCCCAATGTCTCGGAGATTGTAGTCCATCCAGAGATGCAATGGCATCCCCACTAGCTGGACCCAAAAGAGAATGACCCATGGGTAGTCGTCATGGACGATTGGCTCCCAACGAACTAACACAAACATGCAGAAGTTGAAATGAAAAGGGCCTCTCCTTAGAACCGAGTTGAGATCCTCCTCAGAGGTGAAGCTGAATAGAAACTTTCCGTTGCCGAGATCAAAAGATGTGATCCAATCTTGTAAGCCCCATTGTGTTGGCATGGTCTGGAGCAGCTTCTCCACATTCTGCTTTTTCGGGTTGAGTATCTTTCCGATGAGAGACATGTGATACTCTTTGATGGCAAAAGAGTCATCTTGTTTACGAAGCTTGATTGGCTCATCATCATCCTCGTACAAGATTCCTTTACCTTTTAGAGTTGCCAAATGGGCTGACATACTAGATGATTTCATGTTAAAACTCAACGAGAGTCAAGATGCCGCACTCAAACAAGATCCAAGGTAAGATGGGATACCGGTGATGATGAACGACGAAAACAGAGCGTGTAGATGAGATGGTGATTCCGAGTTTTCGAATCAAAAAGAAACAAAACCAAGACCCGGAGCAGCCGTGAACAAAGGTTCAACGGGAAGCCGATGACAGTGCCGTGAGAACGCCGTGATGATGAACGATGAAAACAGAGCGGTGACTGGTGATGATGAACGACGAAAACGGAGCGTGTAGATGAGATGGTGGTTCCGATTTTTTGAATCAAAGAGAAACAAAACCGAGACCCGGAGCAGCCGTAAACAAAGGTTCTACGGGAAGCCGATGACAGTGCCATGACAACACCATGATGAACAAGCCTGAGTATGAACCGTGATCCAAAGAACCGTGATCCAAAGAACCGAAGAGATCCAAAGAACCGTGATCTCAAAGGGAGATCGCCAACAGATCACCAAAGGATGATCTATGTAACCTCACCAGATTCCGTCATCGTTTCGTGTAAGAGAAGGCAGGGTCTGATCGACGGTAGAGCACCACGAAGACGGCAGCCACAAGGAGTGTTGGAGAGTCTCCCTTGTGGGGTAGAGGAGGACGTCGACGGTGATCAGAAGCGAGGCCGGACACAGGAGATCGAGGGGGTTTTCATCGCCAACTTCATCGCCTGTTTTGGAGAGCGGCTCGGGTTTCAAGTAAACTTCTGATTTTTATCCGGTCAAACTTTTATACAGGAAAAAATCACATAAAATATATCTTATAACCAAAAATGTGGTGATATAGTGATTAGTGCGAAAAATTGGGTTGTGCTCATATGCTATTTGTTGCATACACTGAATTGTATCCTTAAGAACCCAACAACCTGCATATAGAATGTCAAAAATATCGATGAACTAGATGTTAAATATTGGAATTAATCACTGATTATACTCTTGTGTTTCAAAAAAAAAAAAACTCTCATCGCCCGGTCTAAATTGCATTTGTCCTAATTACTGTATATACTAATCCGACAAAACATCTAACGTCCCTATAGTTGTAAATTCGAAGAACCATGCATTAATAGTCTCTCACCAAAACTTTTCAAACACAAACTCTATTTATTTTTAAATATACTCTATCGGCTGGTCCAGTTAGCTTAAGAGAAAACACATTTAATGCTACAAAGTAGATTAACTACATGAGTGAGTTTGGAATGCCTTTCTACCAAACTTAAATTTTAGTTAAATGTTTTGTGTTCATATTTTATTTTGAGAAATCCAGATACATAACTATATATTAATACATTTTTGTGTTCATATTTTGAGAAATTCAAATTTATGACACTTCACTAGTGATCCTTTAAACGTGTTCAAAAGTGTACGAGTCTCAAAGTAGACGTTAATGTAATTACAACCTTATCTCACTTTCTCATGCTTATAAATATGAAATTGTCATCGTCTGCTTGTCTTACAATACAAGTACAACTAAAAAAAAACTATCATATCTCTCTCTCTCTCTCTTTGTCCCCCTCTCTTTAAATCAAATATTCTGCACAAAGTTAACGACTTGAAGGTAATCTTACTTACCGACCTCTGTCTATAATAGATGTTTCATTATTAATAAGAAACTCATATCCTCTATCCAGTTGAGTTTGTATCCATATTTTCTTGACTTATTCCAGTATATGCTGCATGTTGTTAATTCCCCTTAACATTCTACCAATAGATATATATATATCGTAAAATTTATTAAATAGATCGAGAGAACTAAATTCTATAAATCGAAAAGTTAGTTATCTACGTAATATTATGTTTAATTCTTATGGTGATTAGTGACAGTGTTACTTTGATAAATAAAATATATTATTTAATGTAGTAAATTTTGTTAGTCAAATTTTTAAATTTCTTTTTTTAATTCTTTTTAATGTAGTAACTTTTGTTAGTCAAATTTTTAAATTAGTGTCTTTCTAATATCTTTTCAAATAACACATATAATAAAAAGGAAAGATTTAAATTCAAATGCGCATATATATATATATGATTTATATATAATGTTATTCATAAAAGAAAAGTTTACAAAAGATAATATTGATATTAAAAAGGGACATAATATACTCACAAATGAGTAACGGGTCAATCCAAATTCTTATACCCAAAATTAAAGATCTAAATGAAATAAAAAACAATTTTATTTATGATAATATTTTTAATTATTTTTATGTATGTATAATACATAATAACTAAATATATTAGTAAACTAAATTAAAAATTAGCCAACTGTTAAAATTTATTTCTTTTGTAAAAACATATATATGTAACTATGAATTGATCAATTTATTTTCCATTTGATTCTTCAAACAAAATATAAATTTAAGACAGTAAAAAACTAAAAATGCAAATAAAAAACTAATCAGTATTTAAATTTACTTAGACAAAGAAAATATTATGATTGAATTTGGAGAACTGGATGCAATTTATACTCAAATAATATATATCTTATATATCTAAATTACATGTTTTATTAATATATTTATTTAAAATAAATTCTACATATAAATTTCATAAACATTTTAACTTCAGAAGCAAAAATATTAAGCAGTTATCGAAAGTATTTATATATCTATGTGTGACCACTAGAGAATTACCTATTCTATTATTAAATGACTCTCAAGAATATCATTACTGTTAGTTACAAAAAAATAATATCATCACTGTGTCGGAAGCAAAATGAATGTGTGGTACATCGTTATTGCAATCGTTTTCTTTGCATCTATACTGATTGCAAATAACACGAGAAAGACAAAGAAAAACCTACCTCCTGGACCATCACGACTTCCTATAATTGGAAACTTGCACCAAATGGGATCAAAACCTCATCGATCCATGTTCAAATTATCTGAAAAATATGGACCTCTAATGTCCCTCAAGTTTGGAAATGTGTCTGCCGTTGTGGCGTCAACTCCAGAGACAGTGAAAGACATCTTGAAAACGTTTGACATTGATTGTTGTTCACGTCCTCATACGACGTACGGTGCAAGACTTTCATACAACCGCAACGATCTTGGCTTTTCTCCTTATAGCAAATATTGGAGGGAACTGAGAAAGTGGACAGTTCTGGAACTCTACACCGCGAAAAGGGTGAAGTCTTTTGGACATATCAGAAGAGAAGAAGTTGCTTCCTTGGTCGATTTCATCAAAGAGTCTGCCTCATTGGGGGAAAAGGTTAATTTCAACCTCAAGTTTATGAAATTGTCAGCAAGCGTGATTTGTAGACTTGGATTTGGGATAACTCTTGAAGGTAGTAAACTTGAGAATACTTATGAACAAGTCATTCAAGGGATCATGGAGGTTACTGGGAGTTTTGCCGCAGCAGATTTCTTCCCTATTGTTGGTGGACTAATAGATAGGCTCACAGGGCTACATAGCAAATGTGAGAAGGTTTTTAAAGCAATGGATGAGTTTTTCGATGAAGCTATAAAACATCATTTAGATGATGAAAGTATTAAAGATGATATCATTGCCTTGCTTCTCAAAATGGAAAGAGGAGAGATTGGACTTGGAGAGTTTCAACTTACTCGAAACCACACCAAAGGAATTCTTCTGGTAATTAAATTTAAACTTATAACATTTGAACCTTATATATTGTCTAATTTTTTTGGTTGTTACAGAACATTCTTGCTGCTGGAATAGATACTTCTGCCCAAACTGCGACATGGGTGATGACACATTTGATTACAAACCCAAGAGTTATGAACAAAGTGCAAGCAGAGGTGAGACAAGTGATCAAACACAAAGACCATATCACAGATGAAGATATAGAGCAACTGGAGTATCTCAAAATGGTGATTAAAGAAACATTAAGGATAAATCCACTTGTGCCACTCTTAGTTCCAAGGGAGGCTTCCAAAGATATAAAGATCGCAGGTTACGACATTCCTAAGAAAACATGGATTCATGTCAACGTTTGGGCTGTTCATAGGAACCCAAACATTTGGAAAGATCCAGAAGTTTTCATCCCTGAGAGGTTTATGAACAATGATATCGACTATAGAGGTCTAAACTTTGAGTTGTTGGCGTTTGGTAGTGGAAGGAGGATGTGCCCTGGTATGGGTATGGGTATGGCTTTGGTACACTTGACTCTTATCAATCTTCTTTACCGTTTTGATTGGAAGCTCCCGGAAGGAATGGATGCAAAAGATGTTGATCTTGAAGAATCATATGGAATTGTATGTCCTAAGAAAGTTCCACTTGAGCTTATCCCGGTCATTACCCAGTGGACTTGACTTTTTATATAGCATTATATTTTCATCCTTTAAGATGTAATAAGAAGAAATCTTTGGAAGTATTTGAGGTCTTATCATTATCAATAAGAATACTGTTTGATGAATCCTTTCTTAGCAAATTATCTCGGGTAACCCCAACTTCTATGCCTGCTAATACTTGTTCAAACAAGTCTATCAAATTAAGTTATGGATCATTTGGAAGAATGATTACAGATTCTTGATCCAATTAACACGTCTTTAAATAAAAATATGATGTGATATTTTGAGTCTTTGACCAATCCTAAAATCTACTTACTATACATGAAAGTAGAAGAGAACTTAACCATCACTAGTCTGCCTAACACGTGGGTTTCCTTAATTTTGTTAGTAAAAAATAAATACAAAAAGAATAAATTGTCACTATTTAAAAAAAACAATTATTTTCAAACATTTTAATTTTCTTTTAAAAAATGTGAAGTAATTAAAAAAAAGGGTTTCAAAGACCATTATGGGAGGAGTTGGTATTTCGATTCATTATTTTCACTAATAATATCATCAAAACCTCACCAAATCACATTTGACATATTTTATTGACAACATCCATATTTTCCAATAAGCCGAAATTTTGAAGAATTCATACAAATGACTAGTCCTATACAGTTGAATTTCATATAAAATTTATAAATGCTAAATATAATAAGAAAAGATTTGAAAGAAAAATGAAATCCTCTACTCCAAAAATTGGTTGTTTTTTAGGCTCCTTCACTCCCTCTTAACAAATGCTTATATTTCAGAGGGATGATGACGGTTTAGTTGGATTTTTTTGGCTTGTGGGATTTTCAATTCGTTTTGATGAGTCTTTTGGTGTGTTGTTCTCTTGCTTTTGCCCCTTTAACATGCTTTAGATTTTGTTGGGTTTTATGGTCATTTTATTATCCACAAATATTGCAAGGAGTATAACTCTCTACTCATTTAATTTTTCCCTTGTATTAGAGTAGAGTCTCTCTGATTAAATTAAAGAGTCTGGGTATGTTGGAATTTATCGTTCAGTTAGAAGAAGATTCAGTGGAGTCGACTTTCTTCTAGTGAAGTAACGGTCAAACAAAGATATCCCTTTGATTGAATTTGAAATTTCCTTGTTTTATCTTTCATGTGATTCATAAACAGCTTAGCCATGCTTTTCAGGTAGTAGGTGAAAAGTGCTTGAACAGAAGGTACAAGCTTGTTGTTAGATGTTGCTGCTTCACGGTGGGAAGAGGTGGAAGACCTTCGCCGGAGGAACAGTCAACGTGGTGGATGTTTGCATTAGCAATCACGTTGTTAGAGAAGAAGATGCTTTGCTCAAAAAAAGAAAAAAAAAAGAGAGAAGAAGATGCTAAATTGCTGAAGTAATTCAGGACTTACACATATTTTATTAAATTTACTAGGTTAAGACATGAATATATATATATAAAATTTTACATATTATTGTTTATTTTGTGTTTTAATATATTATAAAATAATCTATATATGTATATTAAATAAATTAGAAATTAGTAACTATTATTTATATAATTAAATTAACGCAAACACAAAACATGACAAAATCACACTTTTTATTTATAATTACTTTATATAAGTAAATCTAAACAATAAATGATATTAATATATATAGTATATTTTTAATTTGGCTATCTATTAAATAAGCATCCTTCTTATATGATTTTATGATCATTTGTATATTTTTATAGCAAAATTTAAAAAAATTGATATGTTTAATATTTATAGCAATTCATAATTGTTTTTGAAAGATCAATTCAAAGTTTGAAATTAAAGTATGAAATTTTCAATACTTGTTCAATGCATATTTTGAAATTGAATATTTATGTATTTTATGGTATAGTCTATTTTAAATGTCACTATATATATAGTCTGGATATCTATTAAATGATACGCTTACTCGTTAATTTTGTAATTGTTTGTATTTTGTTATAATTTATTTTAACTATTAATCAAAAACTTTTATGTGAAATTTTAAATGTTTTATTAATTTATAAGCGCTTTTAAAAATTTTAAATAGAACATATATGAAAAATCTATTTTTATTATATAGGTAATGTGATTGTTTAATTTATTTTCACAATACAAATTTATCAAAAAAAATAGAAGCTACACAAATTTTTATCAAAACTTTATTATTCAAATAATTAATTATCATATATATATATATTTTAAGCATATAAGGTAATTCCATAGCTTTTATCAAGAAAAGAAGAAAAAGATTAATGATAGTTTTATGATTAGTGTAATAGAATTTTTCTCTAGAAATTTTGAGAAGCATTCTAGTGATAACACGTGTCATAGCTAACATGTTGTAACGTTTCCCTTTTAATATATAGGAGATCTTCATTAAAAAAAAAAAAAGTTTTGGGCTTTGAACTTCAATATTGTACCATCTGAAAAAGTTATGGATTTTAAATAATAGTATTATGATTGACAAAAATCAAAATTCACCAATTATGGAAAGACATTTGGAGACAAATACACATTGTATTTCATGTGGCATAAACTTCCACAATCAGTCCATAACTAAGTTACACTTAAGCCTATAAATAAAAACCATTCAAAATCTAGTATGTAAGTGGAGAGATTAATGTGACTTTATAAAGCATTAGAAGAACTTAGTTAAGTCACATTGGTTTCTCCACTTACAGACTAGCTTTTGAGTGGCATTGATCACTTTCTTTCGGATCAAACAACCACTCCCACTTAGGGGGTTGGTTACAAGCAAGGAGAGGGCTTATTTTCTCACTGCATCAGTCTCTCCATTATAATTTTGAGAGATAAAAGTAAATGAGATAACATCAAAATAAGACAAATAGCGATATATATCAAACATGATATCGAAAGTTCAGGCTGAGAACCACTATTCTTGAATAGCTTGATGAGTGATAGAGAATTAGAGAGAACTGTCAGGGATCAGATGTTTGAGTAGACTGCAGCAACTACCGCAAGACGGGCAGCAATGGCTTCATCCATGAGTGCTGATGTTACACGATTGCGAGACTCGCAAAGGTTTGGTAAAGTGATGGTATTCTCAGAAGATGCCTCCAGAAGCACCACACTTTTTGAAAGTAAAAGGAGTAATCTATCTCCTTTCCAGATTATCACTAACATGGATCGCTTTTCTTGAAATTTTCATATGAAATCCTTTATCTTTGGTGGTGTTTCAATATTCCCAATATGCTCCAGCGAGTTAAAACTTTCTCACAAAGTTGTGTAGGACGTTGTAATAATACCGCCTCTTTTAAAAATTCTCGACATTGGTGAAGGTTATTTGTGGTGGCTATCAATTTCTAGGCCTCTTCCATATACTCTTTTCCTTTTTCCTTATTCTTGACATTGATTTTTGATTCCATTCGATATATAAATTTGTGTATCATTTAGCTAATAGTTGTCTCAAAATCAAAACCCATAACCAAAACTCATCTAATGCCTAAAGGTAGAGTCCACCCAAAAAAATAAGTTTGTAAACAAGTCCCAGTTTTAGCTATGAAATTACTTGATTGGTAAGTTATTGGATCACTTCTTTATTTACTTGAGTGGTAAGTGATTGGATCACTTCTTTTGCTGCCGTGCATGACGAGAAAAAATAAAGATTGGTTGGAATGATTTTGTTTCTAAATGCTATCATAGAGACAAATATAGAGGGTTGGAGATACTCTTAGTGTTTCGCAATCAAAACCCGTGACCAAAACTCTCTAATGCATGTGGAAGTACCGTGGCCTACTGGTCAAGGTTGAAAGACTTCTACACCTAAGTCTGGGGTTCGAATATCAGACAATGCTCTTTCTAGGTTTCAATTCCTGTAAAAGACGAATTATGCAGCAAATTATACAATATTGGTCTATATATCATCTATCTATGTAATATTTCCTTAATTTGTAATACCATAATTAATGGACAAAAAAAAAAAACTCGTCTAATGCCTAAAGAAAGAGTCCACCCAAAAACTAGTTTTTAAATTGGAAGACCAATGAAATTTTATAAAGTGACGAACACAAATTTGCAAGAGTGGCTCACTCCTTTCCTATAATACTAGTAAGTAGTATATACATCATAAACTGGCCAACTTTTGGACAATTGTTCTTGGCAACAAAACATCAGTGAAATGTAAAATCTATCTAAACCCTAACAACCTATCATTTCCGGTTAAAAAAAAAAAAAGAATCAGAAGGATTAGATCCTTGTGTTAACTTCTATGCAAGGTGCAGTTTCCTTCTTGTGTCATCTCCCTGCGAAAATAATCAAAGCCAGTGTGAGAAAGAAACGCAAATAAGCCACATTGATGACAGACATTGAGAGGAAACTCACTGTACGTACTGTACGTTGATGGTTCTTAGCAGACCTGCCATGTTTTGAGTTTCTAGAGTCTGGTCTCGAGGTTGGTCCATGTAGTCTCTGGATAAAATCCTGTATGTGGTTATATGTACTGCAGATTCAAAACAATAATAAACACAAACAAATGTCAGAAACTTGGCTACATAGCAAAGTGTAAATGTCTGTATGTCTGTGAGAAACTACTTTACCTAAGCCGGTGTCTGTTACAGGCAGCAAAGAAGGCTACAAACCCGTTCAATATACTCCTGACAGCACGAAAAACCTGAAAAAAATTGAAGCCAAACAAACAAATTTAGTAATAGTTGAAGCTGCAAGGATTCAGATTCTTTTAATTGTTCTTAGCATTAGTGTACTGACATGAGAAAAGAGATCGTTCCACAGTGTACGCCACAAGGAGACTTCATATGTCTTCACAGCTGCTTGAGAATCTGATGCAAGCTGAAGTATGCTGCTCATGTACCGCCACAAATCTCCAATAACACCGAACATATACGAGAAGGAAAAAGATAAACCGCTGGCCAATGCAGCAACCACTCGGATTGGTACATATAACACTTCCCATATGATCCAGAACAGAGGCAACAAAACCGCACTTGCTGCAAAAATTGAAAACGAAAGAAGGATAAGAATTTTGATTAAATGCGTAAAGCATATGAATAGTGATGGTTTCTTTACTTACTAATGTTCCAAATTAGTGAGACAACAAACCAAATGGGTAAAAGCACCAGCTCCACCACATCACCAACAAGATTGCAACAAGACTCGATCACTATCCAAACCACTGAAACCAAGCTCTCCACTGTTTCCGCCAGCGAGTTCCACAACGGCAGGAGCAAACCAAGAACCTCCAAGAGAGGATTCACCAGAGGCATCACGAGCAACGAAACAAAAGCCTGCACAGCACGTGCCATTGTCATAGCCCATTTGACAGCTTTCTGAACGTTGTGAAGAAACAACATCGTCCCCAAGTACTTTATCCGTGACACCATGTCCCATGTTTCGACCCAATCAAAGAGCGGCCCGCATAGCCGAGACGCAGTAGCCTTAAGAACAGGGACGTTTTTGTACAGGTCGTAGAAACCGATCACGACGGTGATGATTGATATGATCACATACAGTGTTCTGGCGAGAAGGCACATCCATGGTCGGTAAAGATGGCAAAACCCGGGGTAAGACTGCAGAAACAGGACCCATGAAGGGAGACCAGCTTCAAGTAAAGTGAGCAAGCGTATGTCTGACATTATAACCTCTCGGAGTTTGAAGGGGAGGTCACGGTCACCAAACCTGACGAGAACTAGGACATCTTTGTACTCGGTTGCTTCAATGTTGTTCTCACCATCAGGCACGTGGCTTTCCCAGTGGTCGAACGAGTTATCTTTTCTTTTGGGTGTTTCCTCCATGTAGTCATATTCAACTCCGATGCTGATTGCCTTTGTTACTCTCCTTCTCTTGTATGGTCCTGTCAGAGGCGGTGTGTGAGGTTCGTTTTCATCGTAGTCTGCAGTAGAATGGTCAACGCTGAAGACACTTCTTGAGCAGCAAGGAGAGTCGTTTTCAACAGACACATAATCACTACAGAGTTTTTCGTCATCATCAGAAGGTGAAGTTTTTGAGAAATCAGCTTCAGCGTCATGAAAAACCTCTCCTGGAAGAGTTATAACATTGTGTAAGCTTACTTTAAACAAGAGAACAATGCAAGCTTGACGCATGCAAGATGTGTCACCAGCTAAATTAGAACAAAAGACGTCCTTAATGAAAAGTGAATAATACCTTTAGTTGTGTCAAGATATTCCCTCAAGCAAGATCTTTCAGATTTTGATCCAGAAAACCACTGAGACATGTTTGTTATAGCTTGATCGATACTCTCAAACTCCCACCTTCGCATCAACTTAGCTTCAATAGCAAGAGATGTGTCTGTCTGCATAAAGATATAGATAAACTAAGAAACAGTAAAAGCATACAATGTCAGACCAACACAGTGAAGTACATACCTGTAGCTCATTCAAGTAATTGATACCCCTCACATTAGCCCATTCAACTTCAAACACGATGAAACCATACAAGGTCTTGTGCAGCTGCTTGTTTAGATACAAAGAGCTCTGCAGTTTCTTTGCAGGTATTTTGTTCTTGGAAAACGTTGTGGCGTCGATCAGTGAGAACCATTTCTTGAGCTCTTTTATTTTCTTACTGTTGGACTGGGAACACGCGTCTTTAGGCTTCTCCTCATCCTCCTGCTTCTGCTTTTTCTTCCCTTCTTTACCTTTCGTGTTTGCAAAAGGGGAGAGTCTGGACTGCAAACAAAGATAGACCGGTCAGTTCATTATATTTTTCACTTGAAGCGACAATTACTTGGAGGAAGTTTTTACAACCTTTGTTACCATTAGTTGCCAAAAATGAGCAGATCGGGTGCCAGGATTCAACCATGGCCGGTTGTCCACCAATATGTAAATCTTCTTACTTTTATTGCCCATGAAAATACTGAGATCAGAAAGATACGATTGCAAGTCTCTGAAACCAAAAAAGCTTAACCAAATAAGCAGAGAACACCAGGCAAATAAAGTGTGACAAACTAGATCAGTCGTTGAAACAAACACGTAATTTTTTTTTTATCAGATTAAGAAGCTTTGATAAGGGAAAAAAAGGCAACACAATGAGATTCAGAACGATTCTAATGCAGTTCTACAGAGAATATCATGAAACTAGACAAGATAATTGCTGGAACAAAGCGCTTCAAACTATCATTCACTTCACACGGAGAGGTTTATAATATTAACATCATACTAGTTCAGAACCAAGAAAGGAATTTCAATTTAAATGAGAAAGGCGAGTGCTTATATTGCAGAACTTAATATAAACTGTCAAAACCAAATTACAATTTGCTTTGTCTGAGACAGGTTCAACAATAGCTGAAACAAGAATTATATAGAGGTAAAGTGAAAAAAACAGAACCGGAAACAAGATTGTCCTTCTAAACAGGTCACACAATTCCATATTTCAGAGACATAACTGCAGATCATTGATATACAAACTTGAAATTCCACTGTTTAGAATGCAGAACTTATCATACAAATTGACAAAACCAAAAAAAAAAAAAAAAACAGAACTTGTTTTGTGACAACGCAGTTTCCATTGAAGGTTCAACAAAGGGCGAAACAAGACTTGTTATATTGTAATTGAATGCAAAGACAGAACAAGGAAACTAATAGTCTTATTCATAGACAAATATAAGCAGCAGAGAACGGACATGGTGATCAAAAGAGTGAAGAGAATTTTACCCGATCTGGAGACTGGTCAAGGGGAAAACACATTTACTTTCTTCACCATTCCCCATCTCAACACACACCGATATGATTCCACTCTAATCTCTCCAATTAAACCTCAAAATCACTGTAAAAAAAAAAAAAGATTAACAAAACAATTTTAGAAAGTTTCGTCATCATCATACTCCAAACACACATGAATTCTCACAAGAACTAGGCTAAAAAGAGAAAACGACCGTCAAAATAAAAATCACAACACATTTAAATTTAGGAAGATTTATCAAATTGTGAATACTTAACAGACAAGGAAACTCTGATACTAAAAAAAGAAGAAGAAGAAGAAAGAGTAAATTAGAGCTCAAAATAATCGAATCAATACCGCCCGCTGGAGAAATTGGACCACGCGGCAACGACGGATCAGAAAAAAATCTAAACAAGCATTAATGTCACGAAGAAAAGGAAACAGAGGCCGAGAATTTCAAAAATTGAAGAGAGAGAGAGAGAGAGAGAGGGAGAGAGAGAGAATTGGGGTTTATTATTACTTGCAAGTTGCAACGGAAGAGGAGAGAATAATATCTCCAACGAGACAACAACTCAGAGAAGGGTAAAACGGTAAATTAGTTAGCCGAGGAAGACGGAGAACAGAGGCTTGCTGGCTCTGTTAGTTACGGTGCCACTTGCCAGTGGTCGTCGGTTTTTTAATCTCACCGGAGCACGTTCGAGAGACGAAAGAGAGCTTATGGGAAGTTTATATAAATAAACGCGTGGGATAAGGTCCTTCAATGATAAGCGCGTGTAGGTTTTTTAATTTTCAGATTATTACATATATGTCCCCTAAGATTTTATTTCTCCCAAAAAAGGACCACTTTATTAAAAATGGATCAACAAGAAAAAAAAAGGGGATCTTATCATTAACTTGACGAAATTATATATCCACGTTAGTTTTCACGAATATTTATTTTTAAATGATACCAGTATATTCTTTATTTAATGAAACATTGAATTAGAAATATCTTCTTTAATGAAATAGAAAAAGAGTTACTATGAAAAATAATTTTGTGGATGAATAAAAATTGACGCATCGGAACATAAAGTTGGTATTTAAGTGCTTAGGTTTTCTTGAAGAGCGTATCATCGTGTCATTTAAGTTGTGAGTTGTGACATACACGAACATTCATTCATCAGCCTTTGGATGGATGAATATATACATAAATTGCCTGCAGGTATTTAATTGGGTTAATTGAACTGCACGCATCTGGGAATAAATAAATTTTGTGCCTTGAAACTTGAGAAAATAAATTCTCATTTTTTCTTCAGGAAGAATAGTAGATACAAAAGCAAAACCGAAAATGCTTTGAACAAAGCTCGTTCAAATATTAGTCTATAAATGTTCTCTTGACGTAAAATCTTATTTGTCTTTTTATTTAACATGTGAATTATCCCCCAG
The DNA here is from genome assembly GCA_014822095.1 of Diplotaxis tenuifolia. NCBI lineage: Eukaryota > Viridiplantae > Streptophyta > Magnoliopsida > Brassicales > Brassicaceae > Diplotaxis > Diplotaxis tenuifolia. The sequence goes on from JABAYD010012931.1 coordinate 15,219, forward strand.
TAAGACTATTTTCCTTATATTCAAGCAAATACATATGCTTCTGTAGTTTTGGGGGTTTATGGAAGAAAATCTAAGATAAGAAATAAAACTAGAAATGGAATCTCATCCCTTTTGGTTTGGTATTTGTTAAAAAGGACACGCGTTTTTTGGCGCGTGAGAATACAGAGACTGTGGCCCAATACCAAATCAAAACTTGGACGTATGTAATCGATTCGGTTTCGAATACAACAAAATCACGAAAAATGTATGGAGAGAATACTCGTGGGTGGGGTCCTTGAACGCCGCTATAGAATTCATCCACTAGAACCTACTTAATAATTGAGAAAAAACAATACGAAGTGATGTTGTTTCTCAATAATCTATAGACCTATGTAATTGCTAGTATTATTATTGCAGAAGCTACTTAATTATTGCAGAATCACGTTACTTGCATTATACAATACTAACCAACAAAAATGTTTGTTGTTCATTATGAATCTTGAGATTGATCAACAATGTTTAACTACTAATTTGATTTCATGTAATTGATTTTCTGATAAATAACTTGGCATAGTTAATGTCATGTAATTATACTCATGTGTGCAGTGGCGGATCTAGAAATATTTTTTAGCAGAATCATAATACATAAATTTAATATTAAAATTTGATAATATATGATACTATACAAAAATATTTTTTTAATGGGGGCATATGAAAACATAAGCACAAAATTAGTGGGGTCAAATGCTAAAATTTGCTAAATATTTAAATATTTTAAAAAAAAACCTACACTAAAATTTTTTTCTCCAAAATCTAGTGGTGTCATGAGACCCCACCATCTTCTTTGCCTCCGCCCCTGCTCATGTTGTTCGTTTTTTGTATTTTTTTTCTCTTTTTATACGAATCTATATAATTCTTATGCAGGTCTAAAAAGTTTTAGACTGAACAATAAAACAATTTATAAGTTATTAAAAAGTTAAAGAAGAAAAATATCAGAAGGTTCAAATTTCCTTCAACTTAAAAAACACACTAGATTTTCACTAGTGCGTCTGCACGGGTATTTCTTTTTGTTTTTATGATTAGATATGTTTAGAAAATAAAAATTTGATGTTTGCATATAACTTGTTTATCATATATTCAATTTTAGTGAATTTACTACGTAAAATAATGTATCATTGTAATAGTAGAAAATTATATTTATGTATAATGAAAACGTTGTTGAGTTTTGTTTTCACTGTTTCATAAATATTTATGACATAAATTTTTGAGTTCAATCTATATGTGTGGTTAACTCAATCGAAAATTTTCAAAGAAAATTTTCAGTCATTATAAAACTATCAAAAATAATTAAAGAGACAGATTATAACACAGGTCACGAACACAAGTTGACTGCAGACGTTAAGAATACCTAAAAATATGGCAGATTCAAGATCAGAACTTTGTAAAGCTTTTACATCTAGAAGCGGTTTTCCTTTTTTTTTTTATAACACTCGCAATAGAGAAAAGTTCAAAAGAATACAAAAACAAAAGGCAGAGACAACAAAGATACAATGG
>JABAYD010012932.1:0-12385 GCA_014822095.1 Diplotaxis tenuifolia
CCTAGGTCGGCCTGAATGTCTTGCAACAGCAGCCTCATATTCTTTGTCTCAGAGAGGAACACTAGTCCTGGGCGATGCTTCTGACACATCTCCGTAAGGCGTCGAACTGTAAGGTCGTTACCAATCCCTCGACAGTTCCAACTGATTGTCCTCATTGATGAGGGTGGGATGGGTTTTTGGATCCCATCGAACCACCATCCTTACTTGTGTTATCTTTTCGTTTCCTTGAACCAGACCGAGAGCTCTTGGTCTTTTCCTTTCTCACAGAGAGCATCGCATGCATTCGTGGTGATCCGCGGCGAAGAACATCATGTCTCCTCGAATGTGTTGATCTCCTGCTGCTAGTACCAGATTTCGCGCGTGGAACAGCCTCCCTTGGCGCATCGGCATTGCTCGAGAGAACATCGTTAGCCGCCGAGAGTTTATCCAGTTCCATAAGCTCATCATCAAGCAAATCATCCGCGCATGCCATCAACTCATCCTCTTCCGTTGTGTTTAGTCCCATACCACTTAAGGCACCGATGATCTGATCATCTTCTCGGTTTGCTTGAACATCAAGTGATGTGTCAAAGGATAGCGTCCTTGCCAAGTCTCTTGCTCGTATGGTAACATTGTCAACGTTTGGTGGCAATTGGAGAGCCGGAGAAACGATTGTACTTGCAATACGCTTCCCGGAGGTTCCCTTGCCACTTTTCGGCTTCTCTTGGAGCTCATGGTGACGAGGGTCACTAGAGTATGCAGAGGCTACTTGTGTGTTATTGATCTTGTGTGGAACTAGCGCCGATGACGCCCTAAGAGCACCAGAGCGATGCTCAGTCTGTCGCGCATGTGTAACAGCCAGAACCTTTTGTTTTTCTCTCCACGTCGTTGCGTCGTTACGGGCGTAAGGCCCAGTGGCCAGACGAGAATAGTTCTGTTTTTCCTCATGTCGTCTGATGACCTTTGCACCTCTACGATCCGGTGATTTATGTCCGTGTTTGTTCCGTGACTGATAGGCTTCTCTTTCGGGGCGTCAATAACTCATGTTGCAGTTGTAATTGGTTGTCGGGTGGGGAGAACTGTCCGGCCAACTTAATCTATCCTGGGCATGTACCTGGTGCCTATCTCTTCCATCACGGCTAGGGTAGTATCAGTCTTGCAGCAAAGGCTGGCTGTTGTCCCTGAGCTTGACTTGTTGGTGTTGCGGGGATTGCATTCTAGCGACCACCCATCCTCTATCTCGAAGGTTAGGTGCACTGGTCTCTGCCGGGCAATAACTCTTCTCATGTGTCATCATGCCGCAGGTTGTGCAGTGTTTGAAGAGGATCTCATAGCGGATCTCGATGTTGACCATAGCATCACCTTCCGGGTTCTCCACTTTCTTCTTAAAACTTAACAGACGTCGAGAATCGACATGGATCAACATACGCCCTGCAGTAAGCTCAATGGTGTCAACAAAACCAATCCGTTTCCCAATGTCTCTGAGATTATAGTCCTTCCAGAGATGCAATGGCATCCCCACTAGATGGACCCAAAAGGGAATGACCCATGGATAGTCGCCATGGACGATTGGCTCCCAACGAACTAACACAAACATGCAGAAGTTGAAATGGAAAGGGCCTCTCCTTAAGACTGAGTTGAGATCCTCCTCGGAGGTGAAGCTGAATAGAAACTTTCCGTTTCCGAGATCAAAAGCTGTGATTCGATCTTGTAAGCCCCATTGTGTGGGCATGGTCTGGAGCAGCTTCTCCACATTCTGCTTTTTTGGGTTGAGTATCTTTACGATGAGAGACATGTGATACTCTTTGATGGCAAAGGAGTCATCTTGTTTACGAAGCTTAATTGGCTCATCATCATCCTCGTACAAGATTCCTTTACCTTTTAGAGTTGCCAAATGGGCTGACATACTAGATGAGTTCATTTTAAACTCAACGAGAACCAAGATGCCGCACTCAAACAAGATCCCAAGTAAGATGGGATACCGGTAATGATGGAGACGAAAACAGAGTGTGTCGTGATGGGCACAATATATAGTGATCCCGAGTTTTCGAATCAAAGAGAAACAAAACCGAGACCTGGAGCGGCCGTGAACAAAGATTCAACGGGAAGCCGATGACAGTGCCGTGAGTGAACACACTTGAGTATGAATCTCCGGAAGTCAAGTTAGACAGACTGGGGCGGATCAAAGACAAGAGTCGAAGAGATCCAAAGGACCGTGATCTCAAAAGGAGATCACCAACAGATCACCCAAGAATGATCTATGTAACCTCACTCGATGCCGTCATCGTTCCGTGTATGAAAAGGCAGGGTCTGATCGATGAAAGAGCACTGCGAGGACGGCAGCCACAAGGAGTGTTGGAGAGTCTCCCTTGTGGGGTAGAGGAGGACGTCAACAGTGATCAGAAGCGAGGCCGGACGCAGGAGATCGAGGAGCCGGAGATCACCATCTTCATCGCTTGTGGGGGAGAGCGGCTATCACTGGACGCTTATGTGGGCATTGTCAATAGAAAATTATATAACTTTCTGGAGTTGGCGCATGTTTATTTCAAAAATTCAATTAAATAACACCTTTTGACGAATTTTTCACGGAGATAGTGGCATTGTAGTTTGATGTCTATGTCGTTTTGGTCATTGGGCTTCTGGGTTTATTGTTGATTTGTTTGGCATTGGGCCTTTGGTGTAAAAGCCTAAATGGAAAATCATTAATAGAAACGTCAGCGTTTCGAGGTTGTTACAGAAGCGGGTCCCATTGCCGTTTTCTTCATCGTCTTCAAATAAAAGAAGACGAGTGACAGAGATACAAAATTCGAAAGGAGAAATACAGAGGTGTGGAGATCGATTACTCACGGAGGAGAAGAAAGTTGTTCGCTCAAGATAGGAAGATCCGGTGGTGATCACAACCTTGAGATCACCGTTCTTTCTTCAGATCACGGTTGCGGATCCTCGGAATCGGAGGATTCAGAGACATATAGTGAGTCGTCCTCGTCGCAATCGCTGTGGTAATCTTCTCCGAAAGTCGCCTTGTATACGAGCTTGTAGTACATGTAATCACACGAAGAAACACTAGTAAATCTCTTGATTATATAAGTGAAGTTGCTTGCAAAGCCTAGCTCCGGTGAAGTATAGCGGTGAACACTGGGTGACCAAATCTTTGTGTTCTTTAGTTTACTTTCTAGCCTTATCAATTCTTAATCCGGAAACATCGAATCGAAGTTGAAGATAATCTAGATCTAGAGAACGTGTTGAGCTGAGATCTAAATCTTAACAAGTGGTATCAGAGTCAGGTCCTTGGTGAAGAGAACTAGGTTTGATCGGTATTGGCTCTGGGATATTGTGTTTCTGATCTGAGATTGCTTGAAGATTTGTGTTGCTGTAGATCTGTGGATTGGTATTGATTGATTCAAGATGGAATTGGTACGTGGTAAATTCGAGATGGAGAAGTTTGATGGATCGGGTGATTTTGGTATGTGGAAGTTCAAGATGCTGATACAGTTGGAACTGCAAGGTTTGGGACACATCTTGAGTGATGAATCTAGCTCTACTAAGCTAGAAACTAAACCGGATACTGATGACGCTGTTAAGGATGAAAAGAAAGATCTGCTTGCAGTGAAGAAGGATACTAGAGCAAGGAATCTGATATGCTCTACTCTTACTAACATGGTCTTATGAAAGATCATGAATGAGACCACAGCCAAGGGAGTGTGGAAAGCTTTAGAAGCAGATTATCAGACTAAGACTCTTCCTAATCACATTTATCTCAAGCAAAGCTTTGCAAACTACAGGATGGTGGAGAATAAGAGTATTGAAGAGAATCTTGATACGTTCCTAAATCTGGTGGATGATCTGGCGAGTCTAAGCATAATTGTTTCAGATGAAGATCAGGCAATTCAGATCCTAACTAGTCTACCGCCTCAATACGACTCTTTGGTTCATACTTTGATGTATGAGAATGGGAAACAAACATTAACTGTTAAGGAAGTGACAACTTCAGCTTATGCTAAAGAAGGAAAACTTAATGAGAAAGGTTTACTCAAGAAGGTTAAAACAAATGCTGAAGGATTGATGGTGTCTCGAGGAAGAACTGATAAACGTTCAAATAACCAAGGAAGATATAGATCGAAGAGAAAAGATTTCAGATCGAAATTAAAAGGCAAGTTTCGGCCTAAAGCTAACGAGTGTTGGACGTGTGGAAAGGAAGGCCATTTCAAAAGGGACTATCCTGAAGAAAAGAGCAAAAATCTTCAAATTCAGCTAATGTGGCTCATGAAAAGGAGTTTCCTATGATCCTAACAGCTCGTGTTGAAGACACTAAAGAAGACTGGGTTCTGGACTCATGATGTACCTTTCACATTACTCCAAACCGGGATGTTCTATTTAACTTTGAGGAGTATGAAGGTGGTAAAGTGTTTATGGGAAATAACACGGCTAGTGAGGTGAAAGGAATCGGAAAGATCAAGATTGTCAATCCTAATATGTTTGTGGTGGTAGTAACAAGTGTTAGATATATGCCAACTATGGTCAGAAATTTGATCTCGTATGGTCAAATGGGGAAGAATGGATGTAAACTACACCGGAGAAGATTACAAGATCACATTTCTTAAGGGAGGAAAGAAAGTAATCTCGGGGAGTTACAAGAATGGATTATATTTCTTTCAAGGAACTGTGGTTAAAGATGAAGCTAATGTTTCAAGGACTGAAGTAAATCTCACTAACAGGTGGCATTCTTGGATGGGTCATATGAGTATAAAGAACATGAATATTCTTGTGAAGAATGGTTATCTAAATGAAAAGGAAGTTTGTACTTTGGATTTCTGCGAGGTGTGTGTTCTGGGTAAAGCTCACAAGTTACCGTTTCCGAGTGCTAAGCATGTTACTACTGATATTCTTGGGTATGTTCATATCGATTTGTGGGGTTCTGTGGCTAATGAAGGAAGCTTATAAGGGTGTAAGTATTTTCTGACGTTGATTGATGATTTCTCAAAGAAAGTTTAAATCAGATTCTTAAGGTCTAAGGATGAAGCTTATGAGAGAACATCTCAGAATGGAAGAATCTTGTTGAAACTCAAACTGTTAAGAAGGTTAAGTGTCTACGAACTGACAATGGGTTAGAGTTCTGTAACAATATGATGGATAAGATGTGTAAGGAAGCTGGAATCAAAGGTCACAGAACCTGTACTTATACTCCACAACAAAATGGAGTGGCAAAGTGTATCAACATGACTATTGCTGACAAAGCTCGATGTATGTTGGCTGAGTCTGGTTTGGAAAAGAAGTTTTGGGCTGAAGCTGCATCCACAGCGATCTACTTGATTAACATAACTCCTAATGCGTCTATTGATTTTAAGATACCCGAAGAAGTTTGGTCTGGGATAAGGTGGAGTTCGGTCATATCAGAAGGTTTGGATGTGTTGCTTACGTGCACATTATTCAAGACAAGATGAGTCCTCGAGCTTTGAAAGGTATCTTCATGGGTTATCCGCAAGGCACTAAAAGTTACAGAGTCTGGTTACCGGAGGAAGGCAAGTCTACTATCAGTAGGAATGTGGTATTTGATGAGGAGAGTCTGTACATGACGGATAAGGGAAAAGGACTTGAGTCTTCTCCAAGCGAGAAACGTGTTACCCTCAAGGCAGACTTAATTCAGGGTCCTACTCCAGGAGGTTCTACTATTAAGGTTGGTTCTACATCTAAATCAGTGGAGCATCTTCTGAAAATGAAAAGGATTCGGATCCTGAAGATGATGAAGAACATGTTAATGAACAAGGAGTGGGGGATACTGAGGAATCTCTCAGTGATTATCTTTTGGCTAGGAATCGTGTAAGAAGAAAACAAAGCCACCAGCAATCTTTGAAAGTGGTGACTGTGTTGTGTATGCTTTGAGCAGTGCTTTAGACATGGAAGTGAATGAACCGCAGTCATACGCAGAGGCAATGAAAAGCAAGGATTGGAAGAAACGGAAAGCTTCTATGGGGGAAGAAAAGATTTCACTGGATAAAAATCATACTTGGGATCTTTTTTGAGTATAAATGGATTTATAAGTATAAGGAAGGGATTTCAGGGGTTGAAGATCCAAGGCATAAATATCGGCTTGTTGCTAAAGGTTAGACTCAGGTGGAGGGTGTTGATTACAACGAGATCTTTGCTCCAGTGGTAAAGCATGTTTCTATAAGGATCATTATGTCCTATGTGGTTAACAATGATGCAGAACTAGAACAGATGGATGTTAAAACAGCTTTTCTTCATGGAAATTTGGATGAAACCATTTACATGGAACAACCAGAAGGCTTTGTTGAAAAAAGGAAGGAAGATAAAGTGTGCTTGTTAAGGAAATCATTGAATGGCTTAAAGCAGACACCACGGCAATGGAACTTGAGGTTTGATTCTTACATGAAGACACTGGAGTTTAGAAGATGTGTAAAAGATCCATGTGTTTACTTAAAGAAAGGAGGTTCAGGTGAAAATGTTTATCTTCTACTCTATGCTGATGATATGCTAATAGTAGCTAAGAGTAAGAAGGAAATCTCAAAACTCAAAGCCAATCTTCGGTCTGAGTTTGAGATGAAGGATATTGGTCCAGCTACAAGAATTCTCGGAATGGACATTATTCATGACAGGGAGGAAGGGATTCTAAATTTGAGTCAAGTTAAGTACATCAAACATGTGTTGAGGACACTTGGTATGGAGTTTTGTAGACCAGTTTTTACACCGTAAAATGCATAGTTCAAGTTGAAGAGCTTAATTGACAAGGAATGGCTTACGGAATCAAAATTGATGGATAAAATCCCTTATGCAAGTGCAGTGGGAAGTATTATGTATGCTATGGTTGGTTCAAGATCGGATTTGGTATTTGCGGTTGGGTTGGTTAGCAGGTTTATGCTAAGCCAAGTCGTGAGCATTGGAAGCTATTAAATGGATTCTGAAGTACCTACAGGGAGCTACTGGATTTTGTTTGACCTTCACAAAGTCATGAAACTTTGACTTTGAAAGGTTCAGCGATTCAGATTATGCTACTGATCGTGACAGAAGCAGATCAGTGTCAGGGTATGTGTTCAGAGTTGGTGGTAATACTGTCAGTTGGAGGTCTACACTGTAGCATGTTGTGGCGTTATCCACTACAGTGGTTGAGTATATGGCCTTATCTGAAGCTACTAAGGAAGGTTTATGGTTACGGGAGTTTTGCAGTGAGTTGGGATTTAATTCAGAATATTTCAAGCTTCATTGTGATTCTCAGAGTGCTATTTGCTTAGCTAAAAATGCAGTTCATCATGACAAGACTAAGCATGCGGCTTCTAAGATTCATTTCATCAGAGATATTATTGAGTTTGGGCTGGTTAAAGTCCTAAAGATTCACACTACTCTAAATCCTGCAGACATGCTTCCGAAGAATTTACATGCGTTCGAGAAGTGCCTCGTAACGCTTGGGTCGTCTCTTGATCGCTCCGAGATATACTCCGAGATGGCTCTATTGTTTCACTACAAGAAAACAGGTAGTTTCCGACTACGAAATAAGTAGGTATTCAGTCGCTAAAGGTCATTGCCGAGTGATTTCCGACTGACCATAGTAGTCGTAAAACACCTTGTCGCTAAATAATTTAGTCGTAAAACAGTCGGTATTTACCGATTGTTTTCCTACTTATATTGTAGTCGTACTTATTTAGTGACTATTTTATGACGATTTAACGACTGATTTATCGACTGATTTTAACGACTGATTGTAGCCACTGATTTTAACGACTGAAATTAACGACTGATTGGTTTGGTCGGGAAACAGCCAGTAAAATCTGCGACCGAATGGCAACTAATTAGTGACTATGTTACTTAAAAGTTTACGACTTATTTGGGACTAATATACGACTTATAAAAGTGTTTTTTTGTATAATTGTTTTTATTGTTCATAATTTGTTATTTAAATTTGCTAATTATAATAATAATTGAAATAGCTACTAAACAAACGATTTTGGAATCATAGAATATGTTCTACACATTACAACTAAAAGAACTCCAAGACTTAGGAGTTTTCAAGTTTTACATCCAAAAGAATTCCAACACTTATGGAGTTTACGAGCTTAATCCACAAGAACTCCAACACATAAGGAGCTTACAAGTTCTTACACATCCAAAAGAAAGTTTAATTGGAAGGGAAAGGGAAGAACTAAACATGATAAGGATCAGATGAAGTTGTTTCTTTGGAGATGAAGGTCAAGAACCTCTGGTATGTGGTGCTCAAGTACTTCTTAACCAATGATAGCTCTTCAATTGTAGCCTGCTGAGTAGCTATAATAGCTCTGGAACGCTCTTCCTCAACCTTTGCCGCAGCAGCAGCAGCTTGGACACGAGCTTCCTCAGCCTTTGCAAGAAGAGCAGCTTGTTCTTTTATTTGGCGTTGAGCATCTTTAAGTTTCTGTTGCAACTGCATGAAAGAGGACAAGCTTCTTGGGTCATATGGCAGTTCATTAAGGTTGTTCTTCAAGCTTCCAAGGCCATAAATTTGCCCCTTGTCATTGGTAACATTAGCCTACAAAAAGAAAATGTATAGTGAGAGACCAAATCAATACCAAAAACAACAAAAACGACAAAAACGTAAGATATAATAAACTTTGACAGTAAGAAGCACAACCAGAATAAACAGAAAATGTATAGTGGGACTATAACGATAACAAGCAAAAACAGCAAAAAAGAATATAAGACATAAACTTCGACAGTAAGAAACTAACCTGAATGAACAGCTCATTCTCCTCTTCTATTGATAGTGTTGGATGATGCATGCTGCTTTGAAGTCCTTACTTCGCTGACAACACCAGTCAATGATGGATGCCATGTCTGAGTTTTCTAACACATAAACCAAAAATTATAACAAGTCAAAGACAAATAAGAGAACTAAAAAAAATAGAGTCTAACACTTGCTTGATAATTATAAAACCTCAAAGACAGAGAAGAGATATAGAAGCTTACAGCAAATTCCAGAAAGTAGCGTTCATGTCTATCTCTAGGCATTTTTGTCCAGCTGTAGAAAGGCTTATCAAACTTGTTCTTTAAAATCTTGGTAATCTTCCTTGTTAACTTCGAATTGTCATAACCAAACCTACAAGGTAACAACAGCTTAATTCTACATAACAAAGTAATCAACTAACGGATCCAGTAAAATAATCCTACACAAAATGAACAAATGGATCAGAAGAACATAGATACATAAACCTACAAACATATATTATATATATATATATATATAACATCATCGATTCCAAGTTCTCTTATATAAAATCATTGATTCGAAATTTTCTTAAATAAAAGGTTTAGATATATGTATGTATATAATTAGTATACGGAAGTGTTTTACATTTAAACCTGAATTTTATCTAGTCAAACAAGATAATAAACTTTCCCTAATAACTAAATTTATTAAACTTTCCCAAAACTGTAACTCATCATCAACAAAACTACATTCTTGACAGGAAAGAAACATTACCATGTCGTTCCAGGCTCAAGGTGGCGAGACAGGACAGTTGTATTCCTTGCTCGGCCTAGCTGGTTTATGAGAGCGTTCAAAAGTGCCATATTATCAGAGGCGAGATTAGGTTGAACCTCCGGAGCCTCTACATCAGACATATCCTCCTCCTCCTCCTCTGCTCGGATATGGGAATTTTGTGCTTCAGAACTGTGGGGCGATTGAGAAGCTCGAGGTGGAGGCGATAGAGAAGCTCGAGGTGGAGGCAATTGAGAAGCTCGAGCTGGAAAAGATTGGAATGTTCTGGTTGGAAAATATTGGGATGGTCGAGCTGGACGTAATTGAGATGGTGGACGTGGCTTGATATTTTCAGTGGATTGAGTTTGTCTCTGTTGAGGTTTAGAGGTAGTACCAACAGCTGGAGTGAGAGGAGACTGAGCGAAGGTCGTCGTCGTCGTCGGAAACAGATTCCTCGGAGGTGGATAATCGCGAACAGAGGGGAGCTTTTTGTTCTTGGGAAGAACCGGTGGGATGGACTGAGAGGGCACAAACTGCTTTGGTAAAGAAGAGGGTCGTTTGGATTTGGGATTACTTCTCTTCCTCTTTCCATTCATCGTCGGAGTGAGAGAGATTAGAGATTAGGGTTCGAGAGAGATTAGGGATTAGGGTTCGAGAGAGTGAGAGAGATCTGATGGAGATCGGTGGGGGAGATCAGTTGAAGCGGCTGCCTTCGAGAGAGTGAGAGAGATTAGGGTTTTTTTTTCAAAGCAGTTTATATTTTTTTTTAAATGCATGTTTTTTTATATAAGGCAGTGAAATATTTGGGCCGAAAATAGTTTTGGGTTCGCGGGTATAAAACGAAAAATAGATTTGGGCTCGCGGGTATCATATTTTGGAGGAAAAAAACAAATTATGGGCCATCAGTCGGCAATCAGTCCATTTTCTGTCGCTAAAAAACGAAAATTATAATACAAAACTTTCGCGGTTAAGTCATTTTTGGAGGTAAAACGAATTTTTCCCAAACTCTAATCCCTAAATGAAAACCCTAAACTTCTAAACCTAAGAAACCCTAAAGCAAATAAGGTTTATGTATTACAAACCTTAACTCAAATAAAGTATATAGCATATACATTACACAAAAACTTACACATGAAGTTTTTACATAAACTTACTACATAATCTTAATATTACACATAATATCACACATAAACTTAGTATTACACATAAACTTAATTAAAAAACTTAGTACGGTTCTTCTTCAACTTCATCATCATCTGAAGACGATAAATTACAGTGGAATTCATCATCTGGTTCTGCATTTTCCCACGTCGAAATCAATATTTATTCATTCTCCTCGACCGAGTGCCAAATGCCCAACTTCAACTTCTTCAATTGTGGTCATCAAAACAGTATCATCATTTTCTTGTTGCAGCTTCACCGGATCTTTGTCTTCATATTCTCCAGAAATAATTCTCCTCGGATTAACTTTCAGAACATTGAGCCATAACTGCTTTGGTTTCCTTATATAAGGGTATGGAATATAACAAACTTGATGTGCTTGAGATGCTGCAAAAAGAAAATATAATTAGTAAAATTAAATTTAAATATTACGCATATCTATATATATCTAAACATACTTAGAATAAATGGATCATATTTGTAGTATTTACTCATTGAAAGAACATCCACGATTCCACCATTCCTCCGCCGTGTGCCGCTACCAATAACATGATCATACCAGTTACACTTAAAAAGTGTGATTTTCAAATCAACCATCCTCCCGTACTTGATTTGTATGATATTTGTTAAGATCCCGTAGTAATGAGACTCATCAGCTGCATTTATATAACTCTCCCCTTTAACGCATACTCCATAGTTGCAAGTCTTTCGTCCCTCGCCATGCTTTTGGGTATGGAACAGGAAACCTCTAGTGAAATAAATTGGCCATGATTTGGCCTTATTCATGGGTCCGTGTATAATGTCATTAACCCAATCAGTAAAAGGATGTGTTTCGCTCCAATAAGTAACCTGCACATTTATATAAACAAGATTGAAACTATGTACGGTACATACATTAAATATTATAATAGTAATACGGAGACGTACATAATCTTTCACCCATGTATGATATTCATCAGCTCTTTTTGCGGAGAGTTCTTTTTCGGAAAGTTCGGGATATTTTTGTCGAAAGAAAATATTCGAACATTCTATATTAGAGCAACAAGATTAAAATAAGAAAAATCAAAGTAGGACGATATACATATATATAATTAAATAAAACAGAATATATCTCTTAAGTGGTTGAAAATAATCACAGTTTCGCAAAACATAAGCATGTGCGTGTGGGAACCGAAATTTACCGAATTATGCGTAGAACGGTACAACAAGAGTGGCCTTAGCTGTGTGAGCCGTCGGCGAGATTCCTAGCGTTCTAAGACCTAACCCTAGTTGAGACGCAGCTCGATTACAAAAACGGAAATATTCCTAAGTGCTAATTTTGGTGGTGAGAGCTCTGAAAGTCGTGTCTGCTTTTGTCCCTCCTCCTTCTGCTTATATACTCCCTTCCTAGGCGGTTTGTCTTTCCTTTTCCGCCCTGATTCGGGTTTATCTGCAATCTTCCATTTATCTCGATCTTTTCCATTTATCTTCGGGAATCTTCTATTTATCTTCTTGACTTGACATTTATCTTCTTAACTTGACATTTATCCTTTTCCTGCGAATAAATGGTTAAACCGTCATTGTGTATCCGAGTTGGGTTTCATCTAAATCGCGGATTGACTTTTGTCGCGGTTTAGGCCTCTCGGGACCGTTTTGCGATAAATGTCGTTTGACGATTCTTGGATGAAACCGTTTCCTAACACAATGACATCCTCGTGTTATGGACTTAAGTTAACCGCGTAGTTTAGACATTATACGATGTTTCGTTCAATCGTTGTCGTTTTACGCGACTTACTCGAGTTT
>JABAYD010012944.1:0-13090 GCA_014822095.1 Diplotaxis tenuifolia
GATGGAGGAGGTGAGGTTTCTTGGCTCTGGGGTGCAGGTGGCGGTGAGGACGCCGAGCTGTTATTAGTTGGTGGAGGAGCAGAGTCAGGGGAAGGTGGGGATGAGACAGGTGGTGCTGGTGGTGATGTCTCATTTGACGGTGACTCTGAATCTGCATTGGTGGTTACCGGGGCAGGAGGTGAATCCACGGGAGCGTCAGCCATAATGATGTGTTTTTCTCGGTAAAAGGTTTCTCAACGGCGGAGAAACCTTTGTCCCCGGTGATCCTGGACGCAACAGCCTTGTATTCCAAGCAAAACACAAATAGCTTTATGCGATTTAAAAGTTAGAACGTGGAGACATTCATACCTCCTGGTGATGAGAAAGAGAAAGATGAGAAGATTGTTAGAAATTTTTTTTTTCTTTTTTACTAAAATTGTTGGAAAGTTAGAGAGAGAGAGATTGAATCGTGATGGATTCTCTTTTGGGTTTGAGAAATAGCTTCTCCTACGAACGAGGAGAGATCCTCTGAACAAATGAACAGTTATAACTATAATTAGAAGCAAAGGTCTCTCTTTCTCTACCATCTATATTTGATATCTTTCAAGAACAACCGTGGCCTATGCTACTTTGCATGCGTGTGCTGTTTAAAGTTTGATGAACACTGGGACCAACCGGCTTAGATTAATAGTTCAATCGGTTTGAGATTGGAGATACAACTTTGGATAGAGATTCAAAGGGAACCAAGCGTCTACCAAAGTCTTCACTAATATCCTCAAGATCAACATATAATGCGAACCGACCAAAAACTGATTGTTTTGAAGAAAACTAGTTAAAGAGAGAATGTTTATGTCATTGGCGGGAGATAGCAAATGACACAGGAGGGAGAGAAGACAATGTTTAGCACATAACGTAGATGTTACGTAAGGGGCGGTCACAACTAAAGGTGATTGGACTTTTAAGCGATAACAGCTGCTTGTGACACAAGAAAAGACTAAGATTCTGTCGGAGAAAGAAGAAGCCACGAGGCTCCAACTTTGTTTCACCACTACACTCTTTAATTCATGTAAGCGTTTGTGTATAGCCATAATCCATAAAACATTCTGCTAATCATATATCTCTGCTCAAAGTTCATTGAACCATACATAAAACACATTCACAGATCTCCACATGTTCCATTTGTCACTACATTAAACATTAACTGATGGGTCTAAACCCCCTAACTAACTCCGTCTCCTACATAAGAACGATAAATTTCCAGAAAAATAAACCAAGCTCAAAGGTCCGCATGAGGTGGGACAATGTACCTGGTCTTACAAATAGAACATCAAGAGCTACCCCGCAGCATCTGAACAGTACCATGTGGAACCACTAAACCGAATAAACATTGTCTGAACCTGAAGGTGGATTTGAACTTCCAGTCACTTCTGTAGCAGCTACAAGTGAACGAGGAACAGAGAATGATGATGTTCATGTACCTGGTCCTGGAGGTCTTGGCATTGGTGGGCGTGGAAAGGCCATTCCCATGGGAGGTCTTTGAGCCACATTAGCAAAATTTGCAGCGATTCTGTTTGCTGGTAAAGATGCTTTTGAGGACACTGAAGGTGGGACACCGAGACGAGCCGCTATGATCTGTGCTCTTTCATGGTATAGCCGTTGCCTTGACCTTTCTAATTGCTCTCTTACCCTCGCTGTCACGCTTTCAGCGTCGTTGAAGATAGATAGCTTTGCTTCTAGTTTATGTAGCTGATTAGGCATACAAAAAAAAACTTATTATTATGTTACAACTCCTGAACAATATGGCACTATCAAAGGAGCATACACTTATAAACGATATTTTACCTGCTTCTCTATCAATGATCCAGAAAGTTGTCGGATTTGATCTTCCTCAAGCTTCGCAGTGTTATGTTTTTCTTTTGTCCCTTCACATACATCCTTCTCTTTACTTCCTTCTTTATTTGGATTTTCACCTGCAAACGATGATTAAACCACAAACCAATAAGATATAAAACATCATGAAACGCAGGTCCATTTTCTAATTCTTTCAGAGAGAGAGACAACCATCTGTTCCATTGTCCGGTAGAGAAGCTGGCATACTCTCCTTAGCCTGCTCAGCCTCCTCTCCGGCTGTTTTGACTATATCTTGAGGATCCTTCTCGGACTCTAATGAATCCTTCATCTCCACATCCTTTGATGCTTCTGGCTGAGAAGTATCTGTAGCCGCCTGGAAGAGAGTTGCTTGAGAGGCAGCTTTATTTTCGCTAGAAAGCTTATCACCATCTTTTAAAGGCTCTTCGAGCTCCTTCCCTGAACTTTTGTCCTGCAACGTACAAACTATAACCTGAGTTTTCTTTGAGTTTTTAGTTGTGGCTGAATTACTAGATCTCTTTTCTCCTTCAGAATCTGGATTTTTAGCAGAACTGTCAGTTAGGGAACCAGGTTGCTTTTCTTCGGAGACTGAATTCTGATTTTCTTTGTCTGGATCAGTATTTGTCCTTTTCCCATCTGAATTCAAGGATACATCTTCTGCTTTCTGGCTTTTTTCTTTTGGCTGCTCATCTTTATGAGCACTATCATCGTTCCCCACTGCATCCACACTGCAAATGTTTTCTAGTTTCAGATTTGAGAACAACCAAAATCTTCAAAATATTGAGAGAAGAACAAAAACACAAAAGTGAATAACATTATCGGATATTAAAACAAATGTGGAACCTTTTTGATTCAGTCGAGTCCTTGTTTTCTGGTGGATCTTCGAGAACAAAACAATGTCTTGTGGCAAGTAACAACCCAGAATTGCTGTTAAGAGATTTAACGGAGGCTCGAGCTGACGCAGTAGCAGCGTCAGATCCCGCCAATCTCACCAGAAAGGCTGCCTATAGACAAAAAAAAAATCTTTTACATCACAACTTACCAGTCCCATGACAGGATTTCCCAAATCAGCAAAGGATACAGAGGCTTCGGGTGTGATGGGATAACCAACGTCTTCAAAAGCGTCAGTCAGAGCTTTCAGAGCAATGTTTTCATCAGCCTCATCTTTACATCTTTCATCAACGACAGTTTCTACCTTGGGCGTTTTCTGGTCGGCTTCCTCTTCATTAGTTTCTTCACTCGCATCTCCAGGCTTTGAAGATTCCTGAGGAACTTTTCCTTCATTGTCATCTTCTTTTTCTGGAGCTTCCTTCACGGTTTCAACTTCAACAACAGGATTCGTATTCTCTGTCTCTTTCTCTCCATGAGCATCTTTTTGGACAGGTTTCTCATCTTTAGACACAGCTATATCTGTAGTGTCTTTTGTGCTTGGATCTTTGTGGTCAATTTGATCAAGAAATGCATCCTCGATTGGCATTTGAAGAAAATGAAGCATACACTGAGCTTTTGTTTTTGTAGCAACATGCTCTGCAATCTCATTAAAATTATCCTTGAAAATTTCTAAACCTTCAAGGAGAAGAAGAGTCTCTTGATCCGTCCACTTCCCACTACCAACGCCAGGATCCTTAGCAGGCTCCAATAGTATAAAGTCGGCAGATGACATATCCGAGCTGAACTTGCCACTGTCAAAGCATTCCGTGCATAAGTCAAAATCTGCCTGTCAAAATCTCAATATTAGCATATAAAATTTTTTTTTAAAAAACTATCAAAGAAAACAGGACAAAGAGTGAATATTGCCACAACTGGTAAGATGATATTACATGTTCATTGCACATATGGTAAGAAAAACATCATTTTACTAAAATAAATAGAGAAAACACCTGTTTTGGGCAGTGGTAGCGCTTGAGAGAGCAATCAGCTGAACAAGAGTTACAGTGATATTCAACCGGAGGACCCTCTTGCTTCAGCGAGTCATCAGCAGCAGCCATCGGATCTGGGAACAACCCTGAAGGTGTAGTAGCTTGTGCTGTGAGACGAGGCTTTTGAACAACAAAAGCATGAGGGCGAATCTCATCTTCTTGGAATCGATATAAACTGTTAAGCAAAGACTCCTTATCCCCTGAAGAAGCATCATGATCACCACTAGCATCTGCTTGTGGGAATGGGTGAAAATTGATTAAGCCGCAGTAATCCAAGAAATCCATCACCTCTTGCTTTGCTTCCGAGTCTCCAACCTCCAGTTCTGTTAAATCTTTTGCTTCTACTTGTGTGTTTGGATCGGAATGAAACTTCCTCATGATCCAATCCCTTATCTCCATGTAAACCTCAGAAGTGCGACCTTCCAACTTGCCGTTAAAGAAAGAAGGCAATGAACGCTCTTCAAGCGGGTGAATCTTTCCCCATGAGAACCAACCTGTAAAAAACCACAGCAATAATGATACCACATTCAATCTAACTCAATGTTAACACTAAGATAAGGACTCAGAGCATTCAATTAATCGCCACGTGTACTTAGATTCAACATGATTAGCAAAGAAGGAGAAGAAGAGCTAACCGCAATGATTAGGCACCACATGAACATTGCTTCCGCGAGATCTAATTCCTTCGAAATCAGCTTCGATCTTAGCCTCCCACGCACGGATCGCCTTGTTCCTCTCTTCCTCCTCCTTCGGCTTCTCGGCGTCAGCACCTACTGCGGTATTCAAGAGCTCCGACTTCACCTCAGCAGCAGACGGCATGTTACTGGGCGCCTGTCGAGCTCTGGTTAAAGGTCCGTTATGGACCGGAGAGAAGGACGCGAGCATGGCCTTCTCGCGCGTCAACATTCGCTTGGAAGAAGTGGATGAGGAATTGGAGGTCCCGAGAGCATTCGATTTTCTTTTCACACGCCGCCGTGGTGCCGGCTCAGATGCCGGAGAGTCTCCGGAGCTGCCAGCCGAAGCTAGGGTTCCAGCATCGCGTCGTTTCTCCTCCATCTCGAGAGTCGGGGCCAATCTTCGGGGGTCTCCGTCGTCAGTGTTTTGTGCATTTTATCGTTATTTGGGGGTTTTCCGTATTTTAATTTGTTTTGGGTGTAGAATTAGCAAATTGTATGTTTTCAGGGACAAAACTGAAAATTATGTTGAAATTGTTTTGTTTTATTCGGTTTAAATCAATCACTCTAAAATTAGCATCCGGTTCGAGGGAACCACGTGGTTTCTCGGAATTAAGCCCGGTTTAAACAGATTTGGAGTTCATATCAACTTTACTTTACAAAACTTCACTGATAATGAGTCAGTAAAGTTTTTATTTTAAAATGATTTTACCTTGAATGCGCATAAACTTTCAAATTCTTGATTTTTTTCAAGAAATCAACAATCTTTGGCCCATGAAGTTTTGACTTGGATCTCTTGAGTAATTATAGCACTAGGATTATAAAAACAAAAACAAAACTGACTGCCAAAAAAAAAACTACCAAAAATTTCCCACAAGATTGTTCTGATAATATGTACAAAACTTAAAAATCTTGGCGCAAAAAAACTTCAAAACTGGTTCCTTTTAGCGTGTTTTGGACCTCTTCCCAGTTCTGTACATGTTGTGACAATGATCCTCGGTGAATCTTCACTTGCCGACTCTTTAACTCACGTTTTGGAACCTTTAGAAACTCTTGTACATCGTCTAGTCTCTGCATTCAAAACAAAGCTCATCTTTAACACATAAGAAAAGAACAAACAATCACTGAGTTTATCTAGTATCCAAAGGAAAAGATGTAATAAACCACAATGCGGTTGTCGACAACATCTTCGTAATGGAGAAGGATATGACGCGTGGTATTAAAGTAAGCCAATGCTTTCAAAGTCGTTTCTTGAATCTTCTTCAGCTCTGTGATCAAAAGTGTTGTATTGATCACTGGCTTGTAATCCGCAAGTATCTCAGCTTCTTTGGGTGAATGGACGTGAGACTTGTGCGTCCCGTTTAATAGCTTAACGTCTCTGTCATAAGAGTTTGCGAGTACTGATATCATGCGACGCAGTAAGTTTCTTCTGAAGAGGAAAATTGTAGAGACGCCTCGAGTTTTGAAGTATTCTACTATTTCTTCATGGTGTTTCATTAGACCCTATACAATATTCACAATGTGACCAAAAAATATGGATGTAATATAGCATTCTCTTTGTGAAACATTACCTGATTAAGCATCCATTTGAAGCCAACAGCGGAAGTACACTCATTCTTAGAGGCACTACTTAACCAGTCTAGGTTATAGACTTTGTCAAGTGTCTCAAAAATGGCTGAAACATTAGCTCTTCTCTCTTTATTAGAAAAGATCTCTCCATTGGAGCTTATGTTAGTATGATTGTTAAGTAAAGTCTCAAACCAGCCACTACCAGATCTCTGCATGGAGATAATCGCAAAGTACCTAACCGGTTGGCAAGAACACTCATCCCTAAATCATTCAAAACCCACAAAAAATACTAATCAATATAAAGGGTAGAACCAATACTCACAAAGGCTTGAACTTTTGTAACCTGTTATATGTGTTTGGTTTAGGGTAATGCAGGAATGGAATGTCCCATGGTTCGATGTTAGGCTCAGGACAAGGCCTCTCAAAGATCTCAACGTTCAAGAAACCATAGTTTGGGCTGACTCCAATTTGCTTGAGACAAATCGAGCAAATGTACACAGTGCACACCATTACAAAGAAGAGAACGACCATTCTTAATACAAGTGAGGACTGTTTAGGAAGCTTCATGACAAAAGTATCCTGCAAAATGAAAAACAATACATTTTATGTCCTCGTGTTAATTAGCTATGGTTGGTTGTTTGAGTCTTAAAAAACAAAAAACAGGCACCACAAAAAAACTTTGTTTGCTGTTTAGCAAAAAAAACTTTGTTTGCTGTTTAGCAAAAAGAATCTTTCTTTGGTATTTAGCAAGAAAAATCATTGTATGCTAATTAGCCAAACACAGATGCTCAAAGAATCAATCTGTAGAGATTAAAGGATATGAGATTACTACAAGCTGAGATCGATTGAAACTACTGGACAGATCAGATCACTCACAGAGTCACGAGCAGATAAAGGGCAAAGCATTGAATTTTATAAAAGCCACATACAACGAAATGTACCTTGGGGAGCAAAGAATAATCGTCGGCCATGGGTGTCTTGATAAAGAGATCGGAAAGGAACAGAACAATAGAAAGTTATTGGAATTTTTTCCAGACAAAGATAATGTAAAATTTTTGTTTTTGAGAACAACGTAATGATTAAAGTGAAGCCCCACGACCGTTGTTTTTTTCTCCTTTTCTGTTCGGTTGCTTCGACTTCACGGATTTTGGAGTTTATTAAACATTAATTAATATGAAAAAATAGGATGGAAATTTCAGGAAAAGTAGAGCGTAAACTCCGAGACGAACAGGTCAAGATTCACTATACAACGTCATTTTTGCTGACATGCACCGTGTTACCACCAGTCACCACTGTCTGTGGCCTCCTTTTATATAGTACTCGTTTAATTGTTTTGTATAGAAATACATATTTGCATGTAAATGAAAATTTATCATGATGTTTTTTTAAGTTTACATCAACCTTGGCATTAGGAAATATTGTTTTCGTCTATTTTGTACTTAGGGCAAGAGCATTTAGGGTTTTAAAGGGGTTCATAAAGAGAGTATGCACGTGTTTTGAGAAAGCCCAACTCGAATTTGACTGTACCAAAATTTTAATTTTTTTTCGAATGAGACTGTTTTAAAAATATAAATAATATGTTAAGTACATGATCGCCACATGCGACCTACGTAGACCACATGATAATCTCTCTTTTAGAAATAAAAGATATCATCTCAATGTTACTTTGGCTAAATAAGTCTGGACTTGTAAAACGTACGGGTCTTTCTTTCTTTTTTTGTCAATTCAAATTTGAAGATTAGATGGATGGAAAGTTTGAAAAGAAGTTCGACATGGTCATTAACGTTCAAAAAAAAAAGATTTAACACTGGAAATTGGAAACACATAGAAAAATAAACTCTTCAACCGCAAACAATTTTTACATCGGCGAGGAACAGTGAAGAAGTGGAAAAAAAAACAGAGAAGACATTACAGACCAGATTAGCAATACATAAGTCCCTATGAAGAGAAGAAACTCAGAAACAGAACACCAAAAAAATACCAAAAACAAGGTCATTGTCTAGTTGTGGAAATTGATTCTAACTAATTAATGGTGATAAAAAGAACTTCTCTTGTGATCTTTCTTGGACTTCACGAATCCTAACCCTAATCTCTCTCTCCACCAACCACTCGACCCTTTTGACTTGCTTCTCGGTGAATCACTACTGTCTTCTTCGCTGAGTTCCTCCCTCAAAGTTGACATTCTTTTTGTCGTGTTGACTTCCTCCTTGAGAGGTAAGATCATGCCATCAAAGAAGATTTCATCTGCTGTGATCATGGAGAAGCCGTTGACACCGAACTCAAAATCATCTGAAGACACCGGTGCCTCCTTGTACTTGATCATGTCGTTCTTAGTGGCTGCGAAACCGCTGGAGAATGAGATTCTTGGCTCTGCATATGCACCGTACTGATGATGTTGCTTCATGTTGGAGCACTCCATTTTTTTGTTCTCTCTATTGATCTATCTTTGTTTGGTATTCTACTGTATTTGTTGTAGTCTCTATTATCTATATTAGTACATTGTCTGTATTTATATGATAGACTGGATTCATGTACTTCCTTTTTATACAAATATATATAATTAATAAGGGTAGATAATAGTTTATCATTGCATATGATGTCAAGGGACGAAAGTGTTGTCTCTTGGAGGTTTAGAGATCTAAGATTAGATTCTTAATTGGTTTAACTTATTTTCAATAATAACTTAAATCCATTTTTAGGGGTCAACAGCGGGAAAAGTTAATGGATTAATGTTAATAGTCTCTTGATAAATAAGAAGAGCCATTTATGAGAACGAAAAACAATACTACTTCCATTTAATAGTTGTAAAATGAAACCCTGAATTAACGCAAAGGGATGTTTTAAGCACATGTACGTTTTAATCTCATGCACATGCATTTTCAGGAAAAACAAAGTTATCATGAAATTTCTGAGAAATTTCCCAAACTCAGTTGCTTATGCTTATAAAACTGAGGATAAAAATAGTAATATTTGATGGCTATCCAAAGTCTCCAAAGATCACACCAAAATTATTTGTTTAAACCATAAAAATTTGAACTGGTGTCTGAATAATTAGCTGTTAATTAATATGGCTAGTTATACTGCAAATCTTAAAAGATCCATGTGATAATGATAGCTGTTTATTGGCTAATGCACACAGTAATTACTAATCTGAGTTCCCACGCGACTGGGTTTCCGACAAGTTAACAGTGATTACACACACACGTTGATACTCAAATCTTCACTCCAACAACCAAGAAAACCCATTTTAAAATTAACGAAACAAAAAAATACTAATTAACCGTATATTTCTTGTTCTGTTCATTTATCAAGTTTATTCCTTTGCTATCTCGAGTCGAGTTAAGTAAGACCTTCTGTGACTCTTAAAAGTTAATGTAATGTAACAGATAGCTATGAAGTAAAAGCCTATGTAATAGTAATATCGATGTATTTATATTTTATAACCCTATCTTATATGCCGTCGTCTGCTTGTGCATAAATTAAATGTATATATGAGAGTGTGTCTCTCCCATGGTCTCCCATATAGTGAACACAAGTTGTCTCTTGCAGTTACAGTTCACAAAATTTTGAGAAACTTTTGTCTTCTTGTGATGATTAAATTAAGCATCAAACGCATTATTATAACGTAACAAAAACAGAGGCTCGACGTACAAGGTCGGATCTTGGATTTCGTTTGTTTTTGTGTGATATTTGAAATAAATAATATAAAGATAAGAAGGTTCGATGAACTTCGTGCTGCTTTCGACTTCCACTTCACTAAACCCAATAGATTTAAGTAGATAATGTCGATGTTTTCCTCTTACGAAGCAAGCGATGATTCCAGTTACGGATGGGTCATGCATGGCTGGATGGGCAGAAGTATCCGTTAGCATTCAGCTCATTTTTTTTTTTGGCGTGGGGTGGAGAGATTTAATGTTAGTTTAAAAAGATAATTTGAATGTGGAGTTATCGATCTTCTTATACGGCCCGTACTTAAAATCTTAGTACATTTGGGGAACATCAATAATCTAAATAGATTTCAATGTTTATAAGGCGTTAATAGTTCTACGAAAAGTCTATATTATATATATTGTCGGTTTGGTTGTTCTTGCTTTATGATTGATGTTCATTTTGATAAAGTTTTGTTGGACTTCATGAGGCATTGAGGATGTTTATACATTAAGGTGATTGAGTTTGACTTGACGTCGATTTGATAATGTATACTATACATATATGTACAGTATATAGTGAAGGAACTGCTTTCGTACCATATAAATAGTTTTTGTAACACAAATAGTTTTTATTATAGAAGGCAGTGCAGATACCATATTGGCATATTTTGCTAGTTGGAAGAGTAAAATTGCAACATTGTGACTATCATACGAGCACATCAATTTTTTGAAAAACAATCAAGGTTATTAGAAAGAATACGTGACATAGTACCCTTGACAAATGGTACGGCTTTGAAGCACGTCAACCTCCTCAATCCTTGTGATAGTATATTTTATAGGGTTGATAATATTTTTTTTGGTTACAAACTATTTTATATTTTCAATGAACTAATTTTTAATTCATAGTACTGTCTTATTTTTCCTTTTTTATATAGAATATATTTGATCATGTCAACTAGAAGTTATTGAAAACATTGTATATCTTATATACTAAATGGGTTTTCTATCAAATGTCATAGAATGAGTCAATAAGGAGCGCCTGTAGCTCAGTGGATAGAGCGTCTGTTTCCTAAGCAGAAAGTCGAAGGTTCGACCCCTTCCTGGCGCGTTTGTTTTCGTTTATTTTTTTTTTTAAAATTATTTGATGAAGTGAAAATGTGTTTTTTTTTTGCATTTATCTTATCGAGTTGCCGGATCTGGAGTATCTACAACTCCGGCGGTGTGAAACCCTAAACTCCTCCCTACTTTTTTCGCCGCCGACGTAGGCAATGAAGGTGTTCCATCTGGACCGTGAGAACGCTCTCTCTGTTTCTCTCTTCTCCGATGTCACCAACTCCAAGTAACTCTCTCCTACGATACATTTGTAATATCTCACTTGCTCTGTACTACTCTTAAGCAATGGTCGATTCGATTTATCAGAAAGAAAGTTTTGCGTCTTGGGTTGTGTGTTAATGTTATTCAGTCAGATACTTATGAGAATCTATATGGTGTTTTGCTTCAATTTTTTCACAAACATTTTGGGTGTTTATTGTGTTCAGTGAGCTATTAAATTCGATGCTAGATGGAACTCTGAAGCTGGAGGTCTCCTTTCTCAATGCATTCCTCGTAAGCTCTTGTGTTTCTCTCTATTTTTGTAACGTTTTAAGTTTTTTTTTTTTTTTTAAATCTTATCAACGGACTGTGTTTAATCAGATACCAGACGTTTTACCTCTCTTAGCTGGTGCTCAGAAAGCACTCATCTCCAAATCACGCGGTTCCTTATCAACCCGCACTCTTCATTCCGAACTCGTCTACAATTACTCGGGTTCTAAACATGTAAGCAAAACACACATTCATTGTGCTTCCTTAACTGTTCTTATTTACCTCTGACACAGTAGGTTCTAGTTCAGTTGTCGGAGCCTCCAAAGTTATATTTGGTCTACTATAACTTAAGATTATTGATAGGTAGCTGTTTTGAGTTAGTTTGGGAACAATTAGTTGAGTCTTTCGAGAATGAGAGAGTATATTCAAGTTTCTTTGGTTTGGTGGAAAAGATTAACGTTGTTGTTGTTGTTGTTGTTGTTGTTCATTTCTTGCTCCATCTTAGATTACAGAATCACTGAAACGATGTGGGATATCCGAAACATCTACTTACATTCTAGCTGCACGGTTCAATGCTTCTCCCCTTGAGGTCAATCATCATCTTAATGAATTCATGTTCATGCTTTTTCTAGATTTTGTTTTTTATCAACCATGACATGCTTTTGAGATCAAAACCTTAGATGGAAGAGGTGGCGAAATTGATCAACGGGAAGGAAATTGACTTGGAGGAGTTAAAAACGCGAGCAAATCAAGCTCATATTTTAAAGGTAAATGTTTTGGTTACGGACTCTGTTAACAACTTTGCATCCTATGTTTGTACAAGTAACAATCTCCGGCATTGATTCTTTTTCAGCATTACAAGATAACTAGCCAAGAACTCGGGATATCCTCTCTCGGAGATGCCATTGTTTGCCGGATTGCTGCACGCGATGCTTTGTAAAAGAATACATATCTGTCTCTGTGTTCTTATAGTTTTTCTTTTCTCAGTTATAACTAGATGTGACAATTCGTTTTCTAATTCTTTACATCTTTTTAATCCCAAGGTCGTGTTTCTTAACCTCTTTTATTTCCTGTCCTCGTATACTTGGAACCCAATTTTTTTTTTTTTTAAAACGAGAAGAACATAGTATTAACCAAAAGTTGATCAAAAACAAAAAGTATTAACCAAAAATACAACTAATTACATGTTCTCTGCCCAATATATTCAAAACAAACGAAAGATTCTTGCTCATTTTGAACAAGCCAAGTCAATATCAACTCTCTTCTTGCACTCAACTAAAACGAGTAAGAGTGAGTGGCAAAATAATCACTGGAACATATCAGCAATAGTGTTTCCTGAATCCGAAGAATCTCCACTCCCAAAATCCATCATCATCATCTTCAAATACTCATCCATATCACAATCCCCTCCTCCTCCATGCCATTGCTCTGCTTCCACAGAATCCACTGCACTCACGCTCGTACTCGCACTTGCATTCGTATTCGTTACTACATCGTCAGCTGCAACAGGGGAAGAAGCAGAGGAAGTGTAATCCGTAAACGGGAAGTTGAGTTTAGCCCGTGGCCCACGAAACCCAATAGCGGCCCGATCATAGGCTCTAGCCGCGTCCTCAGCGGTTTCGAAAGTGCCGAGCCAGACACGTGTCGCTCTCTTAGGATCTCTGATCTCAGCTGCAAATTTCCCCCAAGGTCTCTGCCTCACTCCTCTGTACCCATTCTTCTTGTTCTTCCTCTTCCTCACTTTCCCTCCTCCTTCCGCTTTCTCAGCCGCCACGTGTCTCTCTCTTCTACTAGTAACCCCTTCTTCCTCTTCAACCTCTACTTGTTGTCTGTTTTCGATTCTCTGATT
>JABAYD010012967.1:0-16264 GCA_014822095.1 Diplotaxis tenuifolia
CGATAAATCGACGGTGTGAATTTCGGTTCCCACATCGCTCCCACAACTTCATCAAGATGGAAGAAGATACCAAAGCGATCATCAGCAAAGCAAAACCCTCCTGCAAACCTACGGCGAACAAAAATGTGGATTCTCGTCCGGAACTGAAGCAACACTCAGCTGGTGAGAAACCCAAGCAAAAGAAGACCTTCGTCTACTCGGTTGACGAGGAAGGGGTCACCGTACGCAGCAAAGAGTGGAACACTTACCATCTGAACCAGGTCCTGCAACCCGCTACCAACGAAGGAGACCAGACCAAGGACACTATTCTTCCAGAAAAGGATAATGCAGAGGAGCGAGGATCTTACTGTTCTTACCACAAGTCAAAAGCTCACGACTCCAGGGATTGCATTCAGCTGAAGGAAATTATGTTCAGCAGATATGAGAGGGGCGATATCAAAATAGACCCACCAAAATCGCGAGCCAAGAACAATAACAACTGGAGTAAGAACAAACATAAGAAGAAACAAAAGCAGCAAGGCAAACCGAAGCAGGATGAACCCCAACCAAAAGGGGAAGGTTCCGGAACTGACGAACGAGATGACAAACAAACTGACGAAGAGCAGACCAGGACTCGAAGGTGAATTCAAGTGATCCTGGCGAGCCCCGATACATCATCCAGCGATGAGTCAGAAAGTGGCAACCTCCAAACATTGCTAACTAAACAAAGAATGGATTCTGATCTGACCAAGGCGACACACCTGCGAGAAAAGATTAACCGGTCGAAAGCTCGGTGGATAAATCCCACTCCGTGCTCGGGGACAAGAAGTGACAAACTTACGAGTTAACTACAATCAAAAGTCGTCGATCTCCGAGAGAAGCTATCGAAGTCAAAGCAAAACGACTTTCGCCAGCACCTTGTCAGCTCAAAACTGTGGCAGATAAATCATCAGCAGGGGAGACGAGCAAATCTCTCAACATGAATAGTAGCGACCTAAGATCGCGATTAACAAGCAACCAACCTGCACGACGAAAGGTAATAAGGGGGGGGGGGGTCTCCACCTTGTGGTAACTCGGTTCGTTCAATTAAAGCTCACCAGCGCCGAGCAAAATCCTCGCTTGACTAGCAGATTAGACCACAAGACAGTCAATCGATCACTTTCTCGCCCGAAGACGCGATTGGCATTCATATGACGCACAATGATCCACTACTTATCGAGGTCGGCATAGGTGACAGCGAGGTCACCAAGGTGCTCATTGACACTGGCAGTTCGGTTGATCTCATTTTCCGGAGTACGCTCAAAAAGATGGGAGTAGATTTCCGCCTTATAAAACCGTCTACCAGATCCCTTACGGGATTTAACAGAGTCTCAGAGGAAATTATCGGAACATTTCGTCTCCCGGTGTACGCCGGAGGCATTAGTCGCTCGGTCAAATTCTCGATTGTTGGAACAAACGCACCGTACTTCGTCATCCTCGGAACGCCATGGCTGCACTCGACGAAGGCGATAGCGTCGACGTACTACCAGTGCATTAAATTTCATGGTAATGACGGTCAGGAGAATAAGGGGTGACCAACAAGCAGCACGCAAACCACTCGTTGCAGCGTCAATGCAGTAGCTAACCAGATTCAAAAGATGTACCCGCAAAAGGAAAAGGTAACTGAGGTCGCGATCGACGACCAAGATCCAACCAAAGTGGTGCGTATCGGAGCGTACCTAGCCGATGAGATGCGATCGACCATCGTTGATTTCTTAGGTGCTAACAAATCAATGTTCGCTTGGGAGACATCCGATATAAAGGGGATAGATCCCGCCATTACATTTCACGAGCTAAACGTTGATACAACGTTCAAGCCCATAAAGCAGAAGCGGAAAAAATTGGGACCCGAGAGGTCAAAGGTCATGAACGAAGAAGTAGAATGCCTGCTCGCCGCCGGCTCAATTGCCGATGTTAAGTATCCAGAGTGGTTAGCTAACCCAGTCATCATCAAGAAGAAAAACGGCAAGTGGCACATGTGCTTCGACTTCACTGACTTAAACAAAGCCTGCCCAAAGGACAGCTATCCGCTCCCGCATATCGATCGTTTGGTCGAGTCGACAGCTGGTAACGAACTACTTACGTTCATGGATGCATTTTCAGGGTACAACCAGATAATGATGCATCCAAATGATTGAGAAAAGACCGCGTTCATAACCGACAGAGGAACATACTACAATGTGGTCATGCCCTTTGGATTGAAAAACGCTGGAGCAACTTACCAACGCCTTGTCAACAAGATGTTCTCAGATAAACTCGGCCAAACGATTGAGGTCTACATTAATAATATGCTGGTTTAATCGCTCCGAGCCGAGCACCATCCTAGTCATTTAGCCGACTGCTTTGAGACCATAAACAAGTACGAGATAAAACTGAACCCGGCCAAGTGCACGTTCGGCGTTACTTCCAGCGAATTCTTGGGGTACATAGTCACTCAGCGAGGAATCGAAGCTAACCCGAAGCAAATTTATGCGATCCTCGACCTACTTAGTCCCAAGAATAGCCGCGAAGTCCAGCAATTGACAGGACGAATCGCGGCACTGAACAAGTTCAACTCACGATCAACGGACAAGTGCTTACCGTTCTACGACTTCCTACACGGAAACAAAAAGTTCGTCGGGGACAAACGGTGCGAGGAAGTCTTCTCTCAGTTGAAGCTGAACTTGACCACGTCACCCGTATTAAGCAAACCGGAAGCTGGGGATACGCTATCATTATACATAGCCGTATCTTAGACTGCAGTCAGTAGTTTCCTTATAAAGGACGACCGTGCGTACAAAAGCCAATTTTCTACACGAGCAAGCAGATGACGAATCCCGAGACGAGATATCCCACTTTGGAAAAGATGGCCTTAGCAGTCGTCACCTCGGCACAGAAGCTGAGACCATACTTTCAATCTCAAACGATCGAAGTGCTATCTAATCCTCCACTCCGAACCATCATACAAAACACCAATCAATCCAGTCGACTATCCAAATGTGCAATCGAGTTAATGCATGACATCGTCTACAAAAACAGAACCGCAGCAAAATCGCAGGTCCTGGCAGATTTCCTCGTCGAGTACCGCACGACTTGGAACAAGATCTCGTCATACCAAACCAAAACTGGATTCTCCATGTCAACGGATCAGTAACGAGCAAAGGATCTAGAGCCAGAGTTCAGTCGCAGTCACCAACTGGAGAACTGATCAGACATTCATTCAGCTTTGGCTTCCCAGCTTCAAAAAATGAGGCCGAGTATGAGTCGTTACTCATAGTACTTCGCTTGGCGAAAGCAGTCAACGCAAAACGAGTCAGCTCGTCACTAGTCAATTCAGCGGCGAGTACGACTCCAAGAATGACCACATGGACGCTTACCTTAAGTTGGTCTAGGACCTTGCCCGAGAGTTCGAATTCTTCGAACTAACGAAAGTACCTTGCGGAGAGAATGTCTGCGCCGATGCACTTGCGGCTTTTGGAAGCAAGCTCCATGACCAAGTAAAACGAAAGATCCCGATACATAGGATCTTGGAGCCGAGCATCGAGCCCACAGTCGAGCAGCCATGACTGGTAAATCAAACAAGTGACAAGGCCACTCCGGATGTAGAAGCTCCCGACGAACTAACCCAAGACGAGTGCGCAAATTGGTGAGACGAGCTCATAGATTTCCTACGCGATGGCTCCTTACCCGACGAGAAGTGGAAGACCCGACGGCTAAAGGCACGATGCGCGAACTACATCCTCACAGACAACACTCTTTACCGTATATCTGTGAATAAAATCCTCCTCAAATGCATTCATGGCAAGGAAACTAGGCTCGTGATGGCAGAAACGCACGAAGGGGCAGTAGGAAATCAACTTTGGTGGACGAGCTCTAGCCTTGAAGGTAAAGAATCTCGGCTTCTAGTGGCCAATGTTATCGTCGGACTACGAGGCTTACGCAAAACGATGCGTTAAATGTCAGCGACATGCATCGACGATCAATTGCCCGACAAAGATGCTTCGAACTATGA
Source organism: Diplotaxis tenuifolia (assembly GCA_014822095.1). Taxonomy (NCBI): domain Eukaryota; kingdom Viridiplantae; phylum Streptophyta; class Magnoliopsida; order Brassicales; family Brassicaceae; genus Diplotaxis; species Diplotaxis tenuifolia. Next base: position 4,010 of record JABAYD010012967.1, read on the forward strand.
CCTCCCCGTACCCGTTTATGCGTTGGGGGATGTATATAATTGGTTCAATGTCGATCTCTCGCCAAAGGAGATTTATCTTGGTCCTTGCAGACTATCTTACTAAGTAGATCGAGGCCGAAGCCTATGCAAGCATCACCGACAAAGAGGTTCATAATTTCGTGTGGAAAAACATCATTTGCTGACACGGACTCCCTTATGAGATTGTGACCGGCAATGGCTCCTAGTACATCTCAAACCGATTCTGAGAATTCTGCGAGCGAAGGAGGATCCGCCTAAACATGTCCACTCCTAGAAACCCACAAAGTAACAGACAGGCCGAGTCATCTAACAAAGCCATTTAGACAGAATCAAAAAGAGACTTGGCCTCAAGAAGGGATGTTGGGCCGACGAGTTAGATGGTGTCCTCTGGTCTCATCGCACGACACCGCGAGGCGCGACAACATCAACACCTTTCTCTTTGGCATACGGATTGGAGGCAATGAAACCAGCCGAGGTCAACATTTCAAGTCTACGACACGCTAGGATGCCGCAGAACGAAGAGCTCAACCAAGAAATGCTTCTCGATGCACTCGACTCAATCGAGGAGAAGAGAGACCAAGCCCTGCTACGAATTCAGAACTACCAACATCAAATCGAATGCTGCTACTACAACAAGAAGGTGATATCTCGTCTGCTCGAGCTAGGCGACCTCTCACTACACAAGGTGTTCGAAAACACTAAGGAAGAAAACACTGGTAAACTCGGCGCGAACTGGTAAGGTCCATACAAGATAATACCAATCATCAAGCCAGGAGTTTATCGACTTGAAGCTTACGACGGCAAAGAAGTCCCACGCGCATGGAACTAGATGAACCTTCGTCTCTACCTGTCCTAAGTCTTCCCAGCAAGTAACACAACCTCGCGAGTATCCGCCCTTCGGAAAAACAAAAAAAAAAAACAAAAATTTTTCTTAAAAAAAAAAGAGAGTAAACAAGTTTCTTAGCATGTTTACTCGCCGAATGGATGCGCTACCTAAGCCACTTTCATTCGGCCTAAATGAACTACGAATGGCTTGATCCTTATTCGGGTACATAGGCAGCCTTAACGGGTCCAACTATAACCCAACAAAAAAACATGAGTAAATGGGCTTCTCGGCATGTTTACACAACCTCGCGAGTATTCGCCCTTCGGAAAAACAAAACAAAAATAAGAACAAAAAAAGAGTAAACAGGTTCCTTAGCATGTTTACTCGCCGAATGGATGGGCTACCTAAGCCACTTCCATTCGGCCCAAATGAACTATGAATGGCTTGATCCCTATTCGGGTACGTAGGCAGCCTTAATGGGTCCAACTATAACCCAACAAAAAAAACATGAATAAATGGGCTTCTCGGCATGTTTACTCGCCAAACGGATGCGCTACCTCAGCCACTTCCATTCGGCCAAATGAACTACGAATGGCTTGATCCCTATTCGGGTCAGGCAGCCCTAACTGGTCCAGCAAAAAAAAAAACAAGCCCGCCGAGAGCAGACGCACATCTCTGCTGTCTTGTTTACCGAACCAATGCACCATCAAGTTCATTGTCCCAAAAGTTTCACGATGCCTACGCACCAACACGTCTTAAGCGACGAGCCGCGTACTGGCACTCGTATTCAGTAGACCAGCACGCCCTGATCAGGCACGCGAGCGACAAACCTCGTCAAATTGACCTACGGTCGGTTTACGAAAGACGATCATTCTTGAATTCATAATAATTTACGAGTAAGGGGTTGGCCGACCAAAAGGCTCTGTAAAATTACTTTATGAATTTCCGGATACCTTGATTGCTCTAAGACAATCTTTCTCACACTTGCATTTAGTTGGTTTTGAAATCGAGCAACTATAGCAACGTACGAGCCCCGGCCGTTTAAATTCGATAATCTTAAGTCTAATACCGAATGAGTAACGACTTACTGAGTTACTTCAAAACAAACGAGCTAAAACCTAAGATGATTGTCTAAGTCAAAACCAAACAATTTTGAGAAACGAGCTGAGACCTCGGTGAACCATCGCTGTTTAACATCAAGTTCAAATCCTTTGAATAAAAGAAGAGTTTGATAACAAAGACCCATTCAAAAAGATTCGAAACAGAAGTAAATAACATCACAACTCCCCCAACGAAGAACCAAAAGATACAACAAAAGATCGCGAGCTGAAGAAGGAGTAATCGAAGCCCGAGTTCGACGGATGCTCATTCCTTTGGGTCCGCCGAGTTTCCATCCTGAGGGCAAGTTCCTGACACCAAGGCAGCTTCCGTTGCATTAGTCGACAAAGCCTACTGATCCGTAGGATGCCCCTCCTCACGACGTTCAACCGAGCCATCCAGATTGATTTTGTTGGATCTCGCCTTGTCGCTATCCAGCCCGTCGTGGCCTTTATCGACGGATTCCTCGAGATCCGAAGTCTTCGGAAGCATCCAAGACGTAGACCACGCCTTGCTCCTTGCTTCCGCCTGATGGGTCCTTGTTCCCTTCATTCGATTGTCCTCTAACGATGCTTCCCGAACGAGCGCCGAGAGAACGACTCGGAGTCTGAAGACTGGCGGCAGTCGCCGGGTTAATGGCGTGTAAGTTTGACTCATGCTCGTTAAAGGGGGTCCTATTGAGTTACTCAGCCTCCAACTTAGCAAGATGAGCCTTATCGACATAAGCAGAGTTCAGGTTTAGTGGAGTCAAAGAAAGGTCGCCTTCAGGGATTGCTCCGACGTCAAGATGCTTAGCCTCAGCCTCCCACTTGTTCTCTTCCGAGCGGAAGAAGTCAATCCTTTCCTGAGGAACAGCATCTCCCATCCTCCACATCATTTCCAAGCATTTCCTCATCCCGAATGCTTGACTCCAATAACATCGTGCATCGTCATAATCGTTAAAATGAACCTCACGGTCGCGGATGCAATCAAAGCGAGCACGAGCCTTAGTGACCATCACGGCATGAACTCTTGTCCTTTCACGAGTCACCTCGTAAATACGAGAGTTCCTGAGGCGAGCAATCTCTTTCTCATGATGTTCAACGAGCTCCGACCTCTCTTGCTCAAGGTGAAACTTTTCCTTCTCTAGCTCGGTGGACGCATCTTGAGCAGCCTTTAACGTTCTTGAAGCCTCTTCAGCCGTCATTGCCATAGTCTCAGCCCTATTAACCCCTCCTCGCCCCTTTCACCGTTAGCCTGCGCGAGTGAGCGCTCCAGCGCAGCAACGCGTTTCTTCTCGGTCCTGGTTTTCTTTTCGGCTTTCCCCAAACTATAGTATGCTGCCTTAACTTTGGAGTTGTACTTCTCCACCAAGAATTCCATACTACCCTCGGCCTGCGAAGCAATGGGTCAGTAAGAAAGACGAGAAGAAAACTAATAAATAGCAAGATTAAACAATGAAGTAAGTCGCAAGCTGCGTCAATATAGGCATCACGGAAGAAGAAGTGATCCACTGGAGGAAGCTCCTTCGGTCCACCCCTTATCGGACGAGCGAGCTCAGCACATTTGCGACCGTTATTGACGAGGGGTGAACTGCCGTTGTAAGAAAACTTCATCTTATCCAGAAAAGACGTTTCAATCACCCGAGTAATAGCCCCTTCAGCTTGCATCTGCGGAATCTCCGCGCTTTGATCCTGATGAATAGTTTCATCAATGGGTGGCAACTCAGACCCTGGATCGGTACGAGGTACCCCAGACTCTGGTTTGATTTCGGGAACCCCAGATTCAATATGTTGTGCGCCGGACTCGGGATCAGCATTGTTCTTCTTCTTCCTTTCCTTTTCTTCTTTTCCTGAGCCCCAGGAACCACGCCCTCCTCGGCTACCAGATCAACGGGAATGATAGCCAATTGCGTTACCGAGTCAGCGCCTACCTCGAAATTTGGAGGGTCTTCATGAGTATGCCTTCCTTCTGACTCATCCCCAGTCTGCGACACTTCCCCAGTTCCTAAGTCAGATCGACTCTCAACAGATTTCTTCCTTCTCTTATTCCCAGTGGTGGTTTCGAAAGTATCTCCGCCCAAGACTTGGTAGCTGCCGAGCTGCTCCTCGGAGGTATTGGCGCGAGCTCTCTTCTTGCCTCCACCAGCCTGATCGGTGATCGGTTCGGTTCCATCCAGTCCAAATCCGTCAATCACACCCATGATCCCCCTTGGATTAGAAGACTCTATAACAGCTGAAAGGTCCACCATTTCTTTCATATTCCGTGCTCTAGTGATCGCTCGTTGTTCTATCGGCATAAAAAGATTCGATCTTTTCTTTCCTTGGCGGACTTGATACGGAAGTTATGAATCCCAATCACATGCCCACATCATGACTTAAGTAAGATATCGCATAAAGGATGAGTAAGGAGTAAGAGTATGATGTTCCTTACCTTGGTTGAAACGATATAACGCGCGATGTATCCTCTCCTCGCTGATATATGGCCACCTACGATTACCTAACTCGACTAAAGCTCGAGCGTTGGATAGAAATGATGGCGGAACAGCATAGTCGGTCAAGTAAAAGTTGGGATGTGTCACTGCATAAAAACAAAGAAGACAGTTAGATTAAACGTAACAAACATTGATCAAGACGAGGTAGCTACCGGCATCACTGTTCCAATAGGTCCTAGACTCCTCTCCAGGTGGATCAACAAGAGAAAACTGATCAGATTTGATGAAAAAGTAGAAGCGTTGCCAATCCGGAGTCTTTAAAGGATGACCGGTGATGATCTTGTAATTATGCCTCATTCTCACCGACCAAAGGCCATGATCTAGTCGAGATATTGTCGTCAACTGTTCAAACGTGTAGACGCACAATGATATCCCTATCTCGGCTGCCATCACCATCAGCGCGACCATAATACGATACACACCGTTCACCATCTGACATAAGGCGAGGTCGCGACACTGATATCCAATCGGAGGCGACCAAGGGTGCTGATCCGCAGTCGGGATGAGATAAGTCACATCGACGGCGTTGCGAGCTACAAGCAAGGGCTCCACCGTTTTGACAGTTGCTTGTGTTTCCCTCACGTTGGTCCACGACTACCTCTCCACGTCAGCAGGACGAAGCAACTCCTGAGGAATCGCAGATTTTCGTTCGAATACCCCCATACCAGCATAGAAGGTCGGCACCAATGGAAGATTATCTTCTTCCACCGCTTTGGTGTTAGCTCGCCCGGATCGAGCATGACGAGACTGAGAAAGACTCGCATGCCTACGTCTAGGAGGAGGGGACCTAGGTCGCATCACTCGGGGATCATTCATCATCTCCGCAGCTGCGTTCCCATCGTCATCGCCCCTGAACTCCCTTACAGTGTCGATGACTAGAAGTCTCTCCGATAACTCGAGTCCTGCGGCATCCATCAACGAATTCCGAACCACTAGATCAAAATCTTCTAGGAGTTTACCAGTTGTCTTATCCCTCGCGAGACTCGGCAACGTCGCGATTTCTTTTTCTTTCTCTTCACGAGTCAACTTCCATCTCGGACACATGGTATTGATCGACACTATATATTCTATAAATCTAGAGAGATAAAGTGGAGGGAAGAGAGAGAGAGAGAGAGAGAGAGAGAGAGAGTACCTGCAGTGGTGAAGAAGTGAGGAGAATGAAGAAGGGAGGAGTATTTATAGAGAAAAAAAGCGCGTCTCCCAGAGTCATAATTAGGTCTATAAAGCCTAGTTAGACCTTAATTCGACTCACACCTGATCGTCTTCCAGCCTAAATGGGCCTCCAACCTCGGAAGCTGTCCATTTCCTCGCGACCGTTCGCATTCTCGCAAATCCCTAAAACGACGAGCTAGCAATGTAATGAGCATTGGTATCAGATTCACGAGCTAGCTAGCAATGTAATGAGCATTCGTATCAGATTGACGAGCTAGCGACGTAACGACATAGCGAACGCCTTGGGGCCAGAATGACGACCTAGCGATGTAGCAAGCATATCGATACCCGAATGACGAGCTAACAGCGTAACAACATTGCAAACGCACCAAGGCAAAACAACCAAGCAAACAGCAAAATGCATCATCCCATGAACCCAACAAACGAAATCCGCGCCGACTCGCCGCTTGAGTCGCCACGAATTGGGGGGACTTACTATAGGTGGTGGATTTCACCCCTCTATAAGGCCCATGAAAGAGTGCATTTAGCCCATTTACAGGTGAGCTTGGATGGGTTTGGTTCGGCCCAGACAAAGGAGACGATTTGGCTCGGCTCTCGACAACTTCGAGCCAAACCGAGACGACGTCGGTTTGGATGAATCACGACCAATTGGGAATGCTTGGCGAGCTCCACGAGATGGGCCGTTCATGAGGCTCACTACAAAAATCCTTTCCCACCTCGACCAAACTAGGTCAAAGGGTGAAGAGCTCTATAAAAGGGAGAGGAGAGAGAACGAGAACAGGATTGGAAACATTACACACACAAGGCGGCAATTAGCTAGGGTTTTCACTCATTCATCTATTCCGATTTGTACTTTTTTCAGCTAGCTTTCCGAGCGACGCCTCTGTTCTTTCTTTACTTTCCCGATTTATAACTGACTCTTCTCTCATTAATAAAACAAACGCCTTCGTTTGACCCACCGACGAGTTCTCGTCTTTCTTACTTAGATCCGGCAAACTCGGTACAAATACTTATTTTTCTTACGTAGATCCGACAAACTCGGTACAAACAGTTCCTTTGATGACGACTTTCTAACAGATGTTGATTGTACACGTGGAGAAAGATGATCAAGTTCCTTTATTTTCTCTTTTTGAGTGGTTTTGTTGGTTGAACCTCCTTTAGACTTTGTTTTGCTAATTTTGTGCTCTTTTGGGACTCGTCTTTTAGGGGTGGGCTCGTAGAGGATATCCAAATTTTTAAAGTTATATGTGATTCATTATGCTCCGGACGGTTCATCAACATTTTGATTTGACAATTATGTTATTTTTTAGATATACGGTGTTGTGAATATCTAGAAAATCTATTTTTTTTACCAGATATTTGATTTGATCCATACAATCTAATAACAATAAACATTTTCAAAAACACAACTAAAAAAATTAGTATAAATAATAATATATTTATCATAAAAATTGAAAGCTATGTATTTGTTAAAAATATTAATTTAGAGAATAAAAATATTATAAAATTTTATATGGATATAATTTTACATGATTCATATACATGTATATATCGGATCGGATAAACAATTTTTAAAATATTAGTATTTGTGATTTTTTTTGTATTGATGGATATTGAATATTATTATTTGGTTTTGCTTCATAAAGTTACGCAAATCCAATTTTTTGGATTGAATCAAAAGGAAGAATGGATCGAATCAAATTTAACGGATAGGTTGTCCTTATCGTCTTGTATCTGTTCTTTCCTCTTTTGGGCCTTCTGTAGATCCTTAGATTTGCTAATAAAATTCAGATGTTAAAAACAATTTCTAAGAAATCTTGTATATGAAAAAATGAAGATATTGTAAGATTGGTAAATGATATGAGTTGTTGTATGTATATTTTATTTTCCACAACCGCATTAATTTTTCAGTTATAGTTAAATTAAAAAAAAATCCAAAGTATAAAACTATATTACCATTCAAAACTAATTTTGGATTCTTATATTTTATTTTTAGAATATATTCTATAAATAATTCTACAAAATAATATATAACCAATAATAACTTATATTATTTTAAAATAAAAAGATTGAAACTATAACCTCTAACAACCCAACTCTATATAAAGAAAATTTGGTCTTCCATTTCCTTTTTGTCAAATTCAAAATTTAAATATATTATGTTTCTGAACATTCTATTGTATAAAGTTACATGTACCTTCAAACAAAACTATTTGTTGCATTTGTTAATGATTAAAAATACACAAATTCAATCCAGTAAAACCGAACCAAAATAAAGAAAGTGGTTTGGATTTGATAATACTGAATGAATTTTATATTAAAAACCACAATGTATGGATATAGTTAGGTCTACAAACCGATCAAACCGAGGAAACCGTTTAATAAAAAATATGGGTAGGCTTATATATATTATGATAAAATTATTAATTTGTAATTTATTTGATTAATATGGTATTCATTAATAAAAAAAATTGTTAAAATGGCTACTTTATTTTTTATGTTCATCAAATTAAATAAAATATATTTTTATTGATAATTATTTGGGCTAAAACATTATTATATAATGATATTATCATTTTCTTACTTTTATTTTATTGTAAAATGAAACAGAAAATATTATATGTAAAATATAGACTAAGAAATATCTATATATATATATATATATATATATAGAGAGAGAGAGAGAGAGAGAGAGATATATATTTAATGAATCTGATTTCAAATCATATAATCTAAAATTTGTTATAAAATAGTTATAGTTTTTAGTATAAAACCGAATAACTAAAAATAATACTATATAAATTAAACCAAACCAAATTAGATATGATTTCAATATGATAACTAATTTAAAAAAAAATGAAATACCAAAAACCAGAAAATAAACAAAACCGAACCAAATCAAAATCCAGATTGAAAAGACCTATAATCATACTTTTGTTATAAATCATATGTGGATGACTCATAACCAAGACCAGAACCAACCAAGCCTTATTCTAGTTGGTTTATGTTTTGAATACTTTCCACATTTTTAGACTTATTCTTGGAAACCTCTAGGTTCACCATCATATAGGATTGTGTTATTTCATATTTGATATCTTTTAAAAAAAAGAAACAAATTGTTGTTAAATTATATTATATTTTTAAAATAAAAATACAAAATAAATAAAAGACAATAATAATTAATAAAAACAAAAAAAAAAATCTTTTTTAAAAATTATTTAACACTAAAACACTAAACCCTAAACTCTAATCCTAAATCCTAAACTCTTGGGTAAATCATATTTTGTAACTCATATTTTTATATCCATATTTTTATATCTTGTAATCCATATATAAAGGGGCCTTATGATTAATGAATAATCCAATTCCCCTATTAGTTTACAACACGTTATCAGCACGACTGTTCTCTAAATCCCTAAGCTAAAAATCCGACTAATAAAAACCCTAGCTCTACTCACCGGCGATCACACAGCCTCCACGGCTCTTTCCTTTTCCGGCTTTCCTTTTCTCGGCAAACCAATTTTTCCTTTTTCCCAGAGAAGCCCTAGCTCGTGACCAGCCGCACTTGAGTCTTTCCTTTTCTCGGCAATACACTAGACTGAGAAACCCTAATTGCTGATCCTCCATCCCGAGCTCAAACGCCGACCAAAAGCTTGTTCGACAATCATTCTGGGAAGCTCTCAGCGGCATCATTCTGGGAAGCTCTCAGCTGCCTGTAGATGTCCATTCGATCAAATCCTTCTTAGTAGTCCGGTTTCAATCCTACAAGATCAAAGGTAATCACCTAAAACCCTAATAACAGAAATCGATATCCTAAGGTTGGAATCAAGAAACTTATGATAGGATATCGGTTAGTTTTTGTGATTACTTGATCATATAGAACCAGATGATAGGATTAAAATTGGTTGTTTGATCGTTTGATGATTATGAGGTTTAGGTTGATTGAATGTTTAATCTAAAAACTGAAACCCTAAAAGTTTTGAAAACCCTTAATCATTTATTGATAAAACCGGTTGATAGTTTCATAAATTGGTTTACGGTTTTAAAATTGGTTACTTGTCATGTTTGATACCCTAATCTAAATCCCCAAACCCTATGCGTGATTGTTTGTATGATGAACCCTAAATTTGAATCCGCATTGTTTTGTAAAATGTTTGGTTGCATGATTATAGGTATCCATGGATGTATGACCTTATCATAATGATCACTCGTTTTTAATATGCATTCGTATGGATTGATTATGTGATCAGATGTCGAAAATTAGCAATCTAGAATATGCTGCCCTTAATCTCTCCGGAGATAACTATTTGCAGTGGGCATTGGATACTAAAATTTGCCTAAGGTTAAAGGGGCTCGGTGAGACTATCATCGAGAAGAATAATGAGAATGACAAGAATAGATATCAGGCAATAAGTATTATCAGGGTCTAAAGCATCAGTATCTCACTATGGAGAATCCACTAGACCTTTGGACCGTTTTACAGTGGAGATATGATCACCAGAAAACAGTGTTACTACCAAAGGCTAGATATGATTGGAAAAATCTCAGATTTCAGGACTGTAAGTCTGTGGATGAATACAACTCAGTTTTTTTTTAAAATTTTTTTCAAAGATGAGATTATGTGGTGAAGAAGTAACCGAGAATGAGTTACTAGAAAAGACCTTCTTGACATTCCATTCAAGCAATGTCTTGTTGCAACAACAATACCGAGAGAGAGGCTTCACCAACTACACTGATCTGATCTCGTGTCTACTCTTGGCGGAGACAGATAATGAGTTACTAATGAGAAACAGTGAGATGAGACCTCCCAGATCAGCCTCATTACCGGAAGCCAACAAGGCTGAAAAGGAAAAGAACGATCCCAAAGAAAGCAACCACATCTATGATAAAAGATCACACGGCAAAGGCTATGGTGGGTACAAGGGACGTGACAACTACAACTCATATGGACGTGGGAAAGGAAACACAATAATTGTGCCGCGGTTCAAGCTATGGCCGTGGTCGAGGAAGTTATGGCCGTGGCCGAGGTGGTATATCAAAGCCTCCTCACTCGACCAATTCAGTTTGTCACAGATGCGGGATGAGTAACCATTGGGCTAACACTGGCAGAACCCCTAAACATTTATGTGATCTCTATCAAGAGTCTTAAAAGCAAGAACCCGGAAGCCGATATGGTTCATGATGTGGGGTATGATGGAGATGATGATTCCGACCATAAAGATCTCATGGATTATGAGACTTCTGATTGTCTAAAAGACTAATTTCGGCATCTTGGTTGTTTTGATTTGATTTTATGATTTCATTGCTTTGTGTTTTATTACCATTGATGTTTTAAATTAATAATATGAAGTTTTATTTTATAAAAGTCTATGAGATTATAATTATTATTATTCATAGAATGCAAGATAAGATGAGATGATTATTATTATTCTAATGCTGGTGAGTTCACGCCTCAAGCGTCTAATGATTATTGTATGTCCATGGGAGTAAGTATGGAACACTTCGTGGCACATGTACATACACATAACGGCTTGGCCGAATCTTTTATTCAACGCATACAACTGATTGTTTGACCATTACTCATGAGATCGAAACTCCATGTATCAGCATGGGGACATGCCCTACTACATGCAGCAGAGTTAATCCGCATAAGGCCATCTAGTGAACATAAGTATTCTCCATCCCAATTACTCTCGGGTCATGAGCCAGACCTGTCCCATATCAAAACATTTGGATGTTCTGTGTATGTCCCTATTGCACCACCACAGAGAACTAAAATGGGACCTCAAAGGAGGATGGGAATATATGTTGGATATGACTCCCCAACGATCATAAAGTATCTTGAGCCGACCACGGGTGATTTATTTAAGGCCAGATACGCAAACTCACACTTTGATGAGTCCACATATCCGACCTTAGGGGGAGATAACAGCCGATTGATAAAAGAAATAAAATGGTCTCGACTATCAGTATATTGGCAAGATCCTCGGAATGTGATTTAGAAGTCCAAAAGACTATACATTTACAAAAGCTAGCTAATAAATTGCCAGATTCATTTGCTGACCCGAATATAGTGACTAAGTCATACATACCGGCTTGTAATGCACCAATAAGAATAGATGTCCAAGAGGGACAAAATCAAGTTGCTACAGAGTCTAGACAACGTTTGAAACGTGGTAGACCAATTGGTTCCAAAGATAAGAACCCCGGAAGTCAAAGAAAGGTGCTGGACCCGAGGGCATTAAGGAAACCGTCCATGACATTGATGGACCGGCCGTGCCGACCAAAGTGGTCGAGCTGAGTGGGCCGGCCATACCAACTGAACCGGTCGGACCAAATGTGCCAAATAATGAGGTTCGGGACGCTGAGCTTCATGGTACACAAGGTCCGGATAATCAAGAGATCTCGATCAATTATATAATGTCTGGAACACAATGGAATCGAAAAGATATCGACGTCGATGATATATTTGCATACAAAGTAGCACTTGAACTCATGGATATAAACGAGGATCATGAACCCACGTCCATATATGAGTGCACTCAGAGATCAGATTGGATCAAATGGAAAGAAGCTATAAACGTGGAGTTGAATTCATTAAGAAAGAGAGGCGTTTTTGGCCCTATAACCGTGACACCTAGAGATGTCAAACCAGTGGGATACAAAT
>JABAYD010012971.1:0-18606 GCA_014822095.1 Diplotaxis tenuifolia
AATATTATAAGACTTAATGTGATATTTTGTGTGTAGTTTAATATTTGATTATTTATCTATATTTATAATTTTATATTTTAGCGTAACATTTTATCAATTAATATTGTTGTAATAATTTGATATATGTGCTAGTTATTTATAAAAGTTTTATACATTTGAATTAATTATAAAAATATAAAAATGATAATATAAAATACAAATAGTTTTGAAGTTTTGTTTTTAAAGCACATTTAAACTTCAAATATAGAGTTTCTCTAAAATAAATAATATTTTTGGAGATGTTTTAAATGATTGAAACTAATCTGTATAAAACACATATAAAATATATCAAATAATTTAATAGAAGTAGATCAAATTCAAATTTCTAAAGCTTAACTAATATATAATATTTAGAAAGAAAATATATTGTCTTTTAAATTTTAAAAAAATATTAACTTAAATCTAAAAACGATTTTTTTGTAGATAAATAATTGATAAATGAATAAATTATCATATTTCTAACAGTATCAGTTTATAGAGTGTCACTGTATAAAGTTCATGATTAGTGTAGTAAGTATAACCATCCATCATTAGCTGTAATCATATACTATTAATTAAAAATTAATTAAGCATCAACGAGCGTAAACAGAAAAGGGTATAAAAGAGAAAATGCATTTCCCTCCTCCTCGACTTCCCTAAAATCTTTCGCAGGTCAGAGAAAGTAGTTGTAAACAGAACAACACTCAGGCCAAGCGTCGATCATCGATCGGATCTTTTCTTCGACGCATCTTTATCTATAACCGAAACCCTAAGTACCCTCCTTGCTGCTTCGGCATCAATGGGTCGCTCTCGTGAGAACCTGCACAGTTCCGTAGACCCTACCAAGAGGTATATGAAATCCTCGAAATTGATCGAATTGCAATCTTCTTTGATTCTGCGTTTGTCGTCACTGTTCTTCATCTGTGTGATTGTGATTGTGACTGTGACTTGCACTGTTTCATTGCAGATCGAGGAAGACGAAAAACGCGGCTAATGTGGAGAAGTTTGAGTCTTCCTCTATGGGTAAGAAACACTCTCATCAAAAGCTTCTCCTTTTTCACTCTAAAGAAGCTTCTTCTTGTGGAAACAGTTCAAGATTCCGAGGGAGGAGGAGGAGGCAAATACAACTGTGATTACTGCAAGAAAGACATTACTGGAAAGATAAGGATCAAATGTGCTGTCTGTCCTGATTTCGATCTCTGTGTTGAATGTATGTGTGCTGGAGCTGAGATCACTCCCCATAAACGTCATCACGCTTACCGAGTTATGGTTAGTTTTGCATTTGCTTTACCGAGTTTGATTCACCATGAAGAGAAAGATTCAAGCTTGGTTTTGTTTTTTGTCAGGGAAACCTAACCTTCCCACTTATTTGTCATGACTGGAGTGCCGATGATGAGATGCTTCTCATGGAGGCACGAGACTCCCTTCTTTCAAGATCTCCCCTTACTGACATATGATGAAGCCTAAAGTGTTACCGAAGAACTGTAGTTTTTGCTTTTATGTATCTCTTACTTCAGGGACTTGAGATCTTTGGCTTTGGGAACTGGGAAGAGGTGGCTGAGCACGTGGGAGGAGCCAAGAGTAAAGAAGAGTGTCTCCAGCATTACAGAAACATTTACTTGAACTCTCCGAGTTTCCCACTTCCAGTATGATGATAACATTTCATCTGCTTACAGTAGTGCTAGCGTTTTTTTGTAGTGTGATTAATCTAAGGTAGCAACGTCTTGTTTACCACAGAATATGTCATATGTAGCAGAGAAGAGTCAAGAAGAACTTCCAACCATGGCAAAAGGACGCGTTGAAGATAAGAAAGGTCTGCACTACCTCTGTCATTGTGTTTGTTTATACTGGTAGATAGTTGTTCTTTTTTTTTCCTATGTTTTGATGTGCTTTGTGGTCAGAGTTTCATACAGAGAGGAGTTTTGAATTGAGTAATTACAACCAGAAAAGACTGTGTTTATAATGGTAGATAGTTGCTTTTCTTTTTTTCTATGTTTTTGATGTGCTTTATGGTCAGACTCAGAGTCTCATGCAGAGAGGAGTTTTGGAGGAAACAACACTTTGGTTGAATTGAGTAATTACAACGAGAAGAGACAAGAGTTCGACCCTGAATATGACAATGAGGCTGAGAAGCTCTTGGCTGATATGGAGTTCAATGAGAACGATACTCCTGAAGAACATGAGCTGACTCTGCGTCTGTTGCGTATCTATTCGAAAAGGTACACATTACAAGGAGTAAAATAGTCTCTTTCTTTTTGCTGTGGCTCATGCTAATGCAGGTGAGTGAGTTCTGGTATTTGGCAGGCTTGATGAGAGGAAACGTAGAAAGGACTTCATCATAGAAAGAAACTTGCTGTACTCAAATCCCTTTGAGAAGGACCTCTCTCATGAGGAGATAGTGTTGTGTCGGAGTTATGATGCTTTGATGCGTTTTCATTCAAAAGAAGAGCATGAAAAGCTACTCCGTAATGCTGTGAACGAGCACCGCATGGTGAAACGACTCAAAGATCTCAAGGTAGATTTCACTTTGTGCGTTTGGTTGGTTTGGATTTGTGAGGTTATGGTATTGGAGTTGGGTGGAGCAGGAAGCTCAAGTGGCAGGGTGTCGTTCCAAGGCTGAAGCAGAGAGGTATCAGAGGAGGAAGCGAGAGAGCGAAGAAGGGTCTAGACCACCTGTGCAAGCGTCTTCAAGCTATGTAAATGATATGGACCTGGTTGGGTTCTCTGAGTCGCAACTGCTGTCTGAGTCCGTAAGTAAAATGTTTGAGATACTCAAAAGTGAGATGAGTTTTGTGTTGTGAAGTGAAAGAAGAGTTGTTTGTTTGTTTTTTTGGTTGCAGGAGAAGCGTCTGTGCAGGGAGGCTAACTTGGTTCCAGCGGTCTATCTGCATATGCAAACAGTGATGTCACAAGAGATATTCAAAGGGAATGTGACTAAGAAGTCAGATGCATATAGCTTGTTCAAGATTGATCCGGCCAAAGTGGACAGAGTTTACGATATGCTTGTGAAGAAGGGTATTGCTCAGCTTTAAGACTCCTTGTCTTGTATCATGTATGTGTGTGTGAGCGAGCTCTATATGTTCTTTTACATTCTTTGAGAAAAAAATGTGATTCATTAAACGGCAGGGATTTTTTTACCCTTTTTTATAGTGAAGAGATAAGGTTGATGAGAGCCACACAATCTAAAATCTATATGGTTACTATATAAAGAAAGAATCAGACTCTTACAAGGAAGAATTGAGATATGATGATTATGACGACGATGTCTCTCCCCAAAGTGAAAATATCTTGTCTGCAACCTCAACTCCATTTGAGCAGTAGCAGATTATTACCAGCTGCTCAGGCTCTTCCGAGCTCAAGCATAAGGATCAAAACATCATCTCTGGTTCGATGCGGATCCTCAAGAAGAAGAAGGTTAACAGAAAAAAGCATCACAAGCCTTGAAAAGAAGACGCAGTGGAGGAGATATGCTTTGGTGAGTGGTGTATCTGTAGCGCTGATGATGGTTTTGGTGTTTGGAATGGACGCAGAGAAGGCGATGGCACTAGGTCCCGAAGGTCCATTGATGGAAGAGTTTTGGGACAACGTGAGAAGGTATGGTCTTTACGCTCTCACCGTCAGCACCGGAGCACTCTCCGCTGTCTTTGAACCCATCTTCGAACTCCTCAAGAACCCAATCTCTGCCCTTCTCATCATCATCATCTTAGGAGGAAGCTTCTATATCCTCTCCCAAGTTGTCTCATCCATGGTTGGTGTCAACGAGTTCGTTTATGACTATGGATACTAAGAGTTTGTTCTCTTTCATTAATACTCTGTTTTACATGTTATTGTGGCCATCAATATATAAGTAGATACATTTTATTTGATATAAAAGCAGTAAATGTTGTCTTTGAAAGATAAGGAGACTTTGGTTACAAATTTTTCTTTTAATAATACTTTTGAGAATCATCAGGCCGTCCAGCGACGTAGTTCATGATTCCTTCTCCGGTTGATTCATCTGAAAGCTGTTGAAATCCACCAAAGGTGATTGCTATGGCCAAGAAGGCTGCTGTAGATGCAAAGAGTGGCCAGAAATAAGCTAATACGTCGAGAACTATGGGTGCTGCGTATATGAGGGATGATACAAGTATGCTAACGATGATTGCGACCATGAAATGGTATTTGTATTCCATTAGCCTTGCTTGAATCTCCATAACTTGGGGAAGGTTAGAGAGAGAGAATATGAGAGTTGCTGAAACAAGAAAACTATGATGATTGCAACTTGTGAGGAAGGAGATAGAGATGGTTTTTAATGTCAAAAGCATGTATGTATCTTTGGCTTTGTTGATCAACGCATGTTCTCAAGTCATGTTCCTTTAGTGGGGCTGTTTGTGTGATTGTTGAAGATTCCCTTGTTTTGCATTATTTTAACCATCTATTGAATTAATTACTCTACCTGGAATGACATGAATACCCCAAAAAAAAATTGGAGAATGTGAAGGCACATGATAGTCATTTTAAGGTTGATGGATAATGCATTGGATTTGGAGATGCCTTTGTTCAGGGGAATGGGTTTTGTCTATTTTCTTCATTTGATTACCAAAACAAAGACTTTGCTTAAACTTAAAGAGAAAAGGAATACGGATGGAATCACTTTGCAAAGTTTCTTTCTTTACATCATATCCAATGGAAAAGCATCAACTTTCTTTGTTAACATTATCAAACTTCACTATCAATGATTGATTTTACTATTAAGAGGAAAGTATTATCGTATAGCAATAATTACATACAATCTTCAACTTGGGCAATTCTCTCAAATGTTTTTTTTTTAATTTTCACCAAAAGAGCCTCCAACAAAGAAAATAAACAAAAAAAGTTTTCATTAAAAAGTTAAAAAACTATTTTGCACTCTCTTGCTTTATAATATATAAATATAAATAAATTAAATTATTAATAAATATAAATAGTTTTTAAATTATATGTTTCAAATTCGATTTTTTATTAAAAAAAATCAAAATTTCTTTGAAATTTGAAAATATTTTTTGAAACTATTTTTACAATTTTTTAAAATGTTTAATATTTGTTTATTTATTTAAAAAAAAATTAAACACTACTCTCAAAGATTTACCCTCAAATTATACTCTAAATTTATATCAGTTAACCCTAAGATATAAATATATATTTATTCCTTTAATGAAATTTCTTTTGTTCATGTTCTTCAGAGATTCGTTTGCTAAAAAAAAACTAAAGATAGTCATCCTAGAAAAAGTTTCTTTCAACACTGGCTTCATTCATCTGCTTGTAAAGTTATTAGCACTGGAACTTAAACGTTATGTGGTTTTACGGGTTGAATTTTCATTTTTTTGGTTATAATTAATTAACTTTGGAAGCATGTGGAATCAAGATGAGAATGAAAACTGTGTGTATATGCTTTTATATGATATTTCTGTTCAAAAATTTATGTAATTTCCCCTGAAATTTTAAAATAAAGAATAAGTATCAAATAGGTAATTATGACATATTCCATGGAGCAAAAATGTCATAGCACTCAATTTTTTTTTTCACAAATATAACACTTAAAAATAAAAATGACCAAAATAACACTTAATATTTATAAAAAAGATAAATATAATTTAGATATTAGGATTTAGAGTTAAGGAGTGGGATTTAAGGTTTATGGTTTAGAGTTTAGAATTTAGTGTTTAGAGTTAAATGGTGGGATTTATGGTTTAGGGTTTAAAGTTTAGGGTTTAGGATTTAGAATTTCGGTTTTAGAGTTTAGAGTTTAGAGTTAAAGGGTGGAATTTAGGGTGTAGAGTTTAGGATTTAGAGTTTAGAATTTAAGTTTTAAGGTTTAGAGTTGAGAATGGGGTTTTGGGAATAAGGTTTCAATTTTTGAAAAATAAATAAATTTAAAAATTTAAAAAAAAAATAAAATGTTATTTTAATTATTTTAGTTTTTTAGGGCTATTTTCAGACATAAATTTAGAAAAAATGCTATTTCGAAGATTTGCTTACAAAATTATGACCAAAACTTTATTTTTTCATTAGACATGTCACATGGAAGTAAGTATTCTTGGAAGTAAGTATTCTTGGAAAGAACTTAAGAACGTATCGTCTGACCAAAACTTAGTCTACCAGATGGGTAGCCGACAAAAAAAAAAACATTCAGTTAATAGGTTCCGAAAAACAAAACCAATGAAGAAACTGTAAGTAGAACACTGTACAGATCACAAAAAAAAAATTCTTCTGAACACAAGATTTACACAAGAGAATCCAACTACAAAACTGAGTTGTTATCAAAATTCTCTCACTTCTGCTACTCAGCTTCATTCCACAGAAAGGTTCATAATTGTACAGCAAAATGACTATTGAAGCCGCATCATATGTTATCAACCTCTAATATCGTCTGCAAAGATGGCTTCCATTCACGGTTGCAGCTACCATAACTCTCTGAGATTTTAAAAGAAACCCCTTCTGAACTTTTCAGCAATAGCAACTCGAGCTGCTTCCTCGTCAGAATGATCTTTACAAACCGCCTTTTCCCTGTTTTCTTCTCAGCTTCCTCTTGAGGTGACTCCTTGGTCTTCTCCGTTGATGCATCATCCAACGACAAATCTCTAACTATATTCTCATGCTTCCTGCGCAATGTCTGAATGCAGTTTCCCATGTTGTTGTGATTTGTGATTATGCCTTGACTCCTACAGTCTTATATATTCAGCCTTCGACCAACGTGCAAACCATCACATGTGCACTAACTCTATTGTTTATCATGGTCAGCTAATGTAACAGCACTTGAAAAACATATCTTGTAGCACATGCAAAATGTCAAACTGGGTCCTCAAATATTACTTGTAAAATCAAACACAAAGTCACATAGCCACCGCTCATCATTAAAGTCAATAAAAGGATAATGAAGAAAAGACCATAAACTAAGGAAAATGAGACTTAATCAGCCTCTGCAGATTTTTTTTTTTAAAATGTGTATAAACACTGAGTTTGCTAGCATTACAAAAATCTTTCCTGATCCAGAAACTTCAGGCATTGGAATAAAACTCAAAGCCACAAAGACATAACAAAGCTACATACCAAAGACTGAGACCTATGCAGAACGTCTAGACTCCAACCATGCCTTTGCCGCAACACTAGTAGTCAAAAACCAACCTACCTTATCTGGAGCCTCATGGAAAGGAGCATTTAGCTCCTTTAAGTGAGACTCAAAAACAGCTGCTAAACCTTTGTCTGAGTACTTATGTTTCCCATGTCCAGTGTTGATTCCTAGCAACGGAGGGAACTCTTCTCCAGATGTCAGAGCTGCCTCTGATAAGTCGCTCATCCAAACATGAAGAGCCGTTAAGGCTGCACCAAGAGAGAGACTTTTCAAATGTAAAGACCACTGAGTAGCAGATTTTGATTGAAGACCAGAGTATATATCATTATCCAGACCCAGTTGTAGAATCTCACAAGCCTTTTCCAACTTATTTAGATTAACACAGAGATCAATCAAGCAATTCAAATACGCTTTGTTTACATCAGAGCCTATGGAATCAATCAACTCAGATGCTTCCTTCTTGAACACACCTTCCTCGCAATTATCCTCCTCCACCAACATCTTTACCACTTGACCAAGCTTTGGCTTAGCCTTCTCCACACATCCAATGAGTTTACCGATCTCCTCCTTGGGTGTATGAGTCATTACATTCAGAAGACAACCACAGAACCTGTCGTCTGGCTCTATACCAAGCTCCAACACTTGATCAAACGTCCTCACAACATCGTCAACCTGCTTGGCTTTGCCATAACACTGTATAAGCGACGTAAGAACAAAAAGGGTAGGCTCAAAGCCAGCTTCTCTCATCTCACGCAGAGCCGCCTCAGCCTCTGAAACTCTCCCACAGCAAGAGTACACAGTGATTAACGAAGAGAACGTCCAGCTATCAGGCTCACAACTCCCACTACTCTTCATATCTTGAAAAATCTCATAAGCCTCATCCACATAACCAATATCAGCACACATGGACAAGAGAGTATTGTAAAGAATCACAGTTAACTCCATCCCTCTCCCTTTCATCTGTCTGTAGATAACAAGGGCATCGTCGCCGTAACGAGCTCTACCATAGGCTCTAATAAGAGCAGCATAAGTACTCCAGTTAGGTTCAAAGCCATTGCTAATAAGATCCTTGTGAATCATCGTCGCCTGCCACGGCCTCTTGGCTTTCCCCATAGAATCCAACAACCTATTGTAGATAACAAGATTAGGCTTCACTCCAAGAGACTTCATCTCTTCATAAATATTCAAACACCCATCATAGTTTCCAGCATAGCCATATATCCTAATCAAAGTCGAGAAAGTAACAGCGTCCACGCGCCATTTCTCGGTCCTGGCGCGGTCATACAAGCTCAAAGCCGTCTCAACGTTACCAGCACGGCCATAAGCATCGATCATAGCCGCCAGAGTGAGGTTATCAGGGTCACAACCAAAGGAAGGCATTTTCTCAAACCACTCAACGGCTCGTTTAGGTAAACCACATTGCCTAGCGCAGCTGATTAGCGTCGTGAACGTGGCGTTGTCAGGCTTAACCCCTCTCTGAAGCATTTCGTCGAACACCTTCTCTGCCTTCTCGAGATCTTTGGACTTTCTGAAAATCTTAATTGTGACATTGTATAGAATCACTTCCTTGCTGGGTTTAACCGTCTCGAGGAGGTTGTTCAAGACAAGAGGCGCGGTTTCAGGGTTTGTCATGTTGTTTAGGGTAACAACAGCGTCTTGCTCAAAGAGCTTACTACCAAAGTTTGTTATTACATCAGAGACATCAGCCTCGTTAGGGGGACATGAGTCTAAGGACTCGGCGAGTTTTACAAGAGAGGAGTACCTTGAGTCGTAAGACTTTTTACGAAGCTGAGAAGCTCTAGGGCTCTTAGGGTTTACCCAAGGGGATCTTTTGGAGGTGGGAACTGGTGGGTTCGCGTCAAGATTGGGTTTTTCGATATGGGTTTCTTGCGGGAGAGGTTCTTGTAGTGACACGTGGCTTGTTTGGAGAAGGTTTCTGGAGTGGAAAGGAGGAGAGTTTGGGTTGTAGGAGGAGAAGAAGCTTCTTGGAGTGGATTTGGGATGGTGTGAGAGGAGAGGGTGAGGATCGTGGAGGAGTGATGAAGGAGAGGAGGTTAGATGAAATGACATACTTTTTTTTCTCCTCTCGTTGTTGTTTCTACGCTGTGGTAAGCGTCGACCTTATCCAACAAAGCAGTCGAAGAGCTTTGTAGAAGACGAAATAGAGCGGTGTGCTGTTTTAGTGTTGTTAATATAACTGCGTGCTGTTTCTACGACTTACCCGCCACGTAGTTTGAGTAATTTTCTAATAGACGATGACCCGTTGGGGTTGGAGGGAGATCCTTCGACAGTTTGACCCATATTGTGCTGATATTGTAATTCTTCATCACAAAGCAGTCGTCTATTAGAAAAAGTTGACCCATTTAACAAATAATCAAAACACATGTTTTCATGAAATATGCAAGAAATTAGTTGGCAAACAAGAACAAGTTGATATACAAAATTTAAAAAGCATATATGAACAAGCATTTTTAATATTAACAACTAGATCGCGACCCGCATAACCGTGCGGGTGTTTGTTTTCATTTATCTTTATATAAATATTTTTTTAGTTTCTAAATTAGTATATATATTATACTATATATGAGTTGTGTGTATCAATTTTAAAAATATAATAATTTTATCATATATTAGTTTTCATTGAATAGATTAGTTTAAACTTTCACATGTATTTGTATCTTCTTCTATATATATATTGGGTTATTATTTTATTATTGAACTCGTAAATATATCTAAAGATTGGTAAAATATTGTTTTATTGTCATCTCTAAAAATATTGTAACCTTTTTCAATTTAGAAAATTTAACAAAATTAATCTTTAGCTTCATATTATGGAGTAAATAATTAAAATTTAGGTTTGTTGTTTTTAAAAAATAAACTATATAATTTAAAAATTATTTTCATTGGAGTAAGGTAGTATATATGAATCATTGTTAGAAAATGATGATTTTTGTTATATTTCAAAATAAACTATATAATTTTAAGCATTAACATAAAAATATAAATAATTAATTATATCTATTTAATTTAAACATGTATCTTATTATACTATCTATAAATCCAATTATATATTGTTAGCCCAATCAAAATTTCTGGTAAACCCAACAAAATTTATTAATGATTAAATTTCTTTTAATGTAATACATTTTAGTAAATGTCAATTTTAAGTTTTCATACATTAAAAGAGTTATGATTTCTTTTTTAATATGTGAGATATATATATAAAATATTTTATTTTTGTATACTTGAATATAATTTCAGAATTTTTTTCTAACATAAAATATTTAATTTTTTAAATAATTATTTTCGAAACTTCATCAATTTATATTATTATTTTCATTAAAATATAATTAGAAATATTTTAGATAATTAATTTCATTTATAAATAAAATAATATTTTAATGATATTTTAGAATAATTAGAATTTAATTGAATGATTTACGAAAATATAATTTAAAAAGATTTCAAAAAAGATTTTGTTGGATTTATTTCATTTGTATTTCAAATAAAAAAATAAAGATATTCAAAAAATATTATCATTAAATTATGTAACATCTGATAATTTTGATAATATTTCTAAGGAATAGTCTATTTAAAAAAAAAAAAAAAATCACACATGAATCAAGGTTGTGACTTCTCTTTTAATATATAAGATGTTATAATCTTTTACAAAAGTAAAACAACTAGTATATTGGTTGGATGTGCGAATCAGGAATCAGTCTCGTCACTTATTGAAATTGTATCTGGATAGTACAACACATGATACTTCCCTTGATGAATGCATCACTAAAGGTCTTTTAGTCGATGCATCATAATCTTGTAAACGAGCTTTTTGAACGTTGAGGTCGGTAGGGATTTGGTGAACAAGTCGGCTGAGTTGTTGCATGCACAGACTTGAACCACTTGAACTTCTTTAACCTTCTGCAAGTCATGTATGAAAAAGAACTTGGACAAGATATGCTTGGTTTTATTCCTTTGATGTATCCATCCTTGAGTTGAGCTATGCATGCTACATTGTTTTCATAGATGGTCGTTGGTTCTTCTTTCTCCACGGTCAAACCACTATCCATGCGGATATGGTTAGTCATCGACCTCAACCACACAAGCTCTCGGCTTGCCTCGTACATGGAAATGATCTCGGCGTGATTGGACGATGTGGCTACAAGTGTCTGTTTCATGGAACGCCAACATATTGCGGCTCCACTATGCATAAATACATATCCTGTCTGTGACCTAGCATGATGGGGATCTGATAGGTAGCCAGCATCAGTGTATCCGACCATACTTTCGTTGGACTGGTCGGTATAAAACAATCTGAGATCCTTTGTTCCTTTCAAGTATTTTAATACATGCCTAATCTCGTTTCATTGCCTTTTAGTCGGACAAAAGCTAAATCCACTTAATAGACTCATGACAAAAGAGATATCTAGTCTAGTGCGGTTAGTCAAATACATTAAAGCTCCGATGGCACTGAGGTAAGGCACTTCCAGACCAAGTGCTTCCTCATCCTTTTGCTTTGGCCGAAACGGGTCAGTCTCCGGACTTAAGGACCGTACGACCGGGCTCGACAATGGGTGAGCCTGGTCCATATTGAGCTTCTTGAGTACCTTGTCTATATATGCCTCTTGATGCACAAAGAGTTCTTTATTTATGTACTTAAGCTGTATTCCCAAACAAAACTTTTTTTTTCCTAAATCTTTCATCTCAAACTCTTTCTTAAGACATTCAATTGTTTGGAAAATCTCTCCAGAGGTTCCTATAATGTTCATGTCATCCACATATACTGCTATGATGACAAATCCCTTGTTGTCAAACTTCTTTATAAAAATACATGGACTTATTGGATCGTTTTTATAGCCTTCTTTGACTAGGTACTCTGATAACCTGTTGTACCACATTCGACCTGATTGCTTTAAACCATATAAGGCTTTGTTCAATTTTATGCAATGATGTTCTCGAGAACCTTTCTTATACATGTAAATCTCATTATCCAGTGGTCTGTATAGATACGCAGTCACTACATCCATTAGGCGTAAATTCAAATTCTCTTTTATGGCCAGACTAATAAGAAATCGGAATGTCGTTGCATCCATCACAGGGGAGTAAGTCTACTCATAGTCTATTCCTGGTCTCTATGAGAAGCCTTGTGCAACAACCTGTGCTTTGTATCTCACTACTTCTCCTTTCTCATTTCTTTTCCTCACAAAGACTCATTTGTATCCCACTAGTTTGACATCACTTGGTGTCAAGATTATAGGGCCAAAAACGCCTCTCTTTCTTAATGATTATAACTCCACGTTTATAGCTTCTTTCCACTTGATCCAATCTGATCGTTGAGTGCACTCATATATGGACGTGGGTTCTTGATCTTCATCTAAATCCATTAGTTCAAGTGATACTTTGTATGCAAATATATCATTGATGTCGACATCCTTTCGGTTCCAGTTGGTCTACCACGTTTCAGACGTTGTCTAGACTCTGTAGCAACTTGACTTTTTCCCTCTTGGACTTCTGTTCTTACTGGTGCATTACAAGCCGGTATGTATGACTTAGTCATTCTATTCATGTCAGCAAATTAATCTAGCAACTGATTAGCTAGCTTTTGTATATGTATAGACTTTTGGACTTCTAAATCACATTCTTTAGTCCGAGGATCTTGCCAAAATATTGATGGTTGAGACCATTCTATTTTATTTTACTAACCGGCTATTATCTCCCCCTAAGGTCGGATATGTGGACTCATCAAAGTGTGAGTCTGCGTATCTGGCCTTAAATAGATCACCCGTGGTTAGCTCTAGATACTTAATAATCATTGGGGAGTCATATTCAACATATATTGCCATCCTTCTTTGTGGTCCCATTTTAGTTATTTGTGGTGGAGCAATTGAAACGTAAACAACACATCCAAAAGTTTTAATATGTGATATGTCTGGCTCATGACCCTAAGTAATTGGGATGGTGAATATCTATGCTCACTAGATGGTCTGATGCAAATTAACTCTGTTGTATGTAATACTGCATGTCCCTATGCTGATACAGGGAGTTCCGACCTCATAAGTAATGGTCTAGTAATCATCTGTATGCGTTTAATAAAAGATTCGGCCAAGCCGTTCTGTGTATGTATATGTGCCACACAATAACAGCCCTGGGTACAAGCGAGACATTCACTAGCTTCCGGCCTTTGAAAATCTAAGTAAATTATTGGCCTCATTTTTTTTCAAAATCGTGAGTAGCTCGGTTGGCTTTGTTAGTTATTGATATGTGCAGATGTGTCAAGTTCGATCCCCACTGACTGATTTTTACCATTTTTCAATTAAATTATTGAAATTATAGGCCCATAATTTTTTTTGCTTCCATTCCTTAATTTCTTTGGGCTGGGTCTAGTGCCATGGAGTGTTCCACACTTACTCCATGGACATACAGTAATCATTAAACGCTTGGGACGTGAATTCACCAGCATTTTCTAGACGTAAGTATTTAAAGGAAAGTCTGGAAAATATGTTCTCAGTCTTATGATCTGAGCAAGCAGCCTTGCAAATGCCAAATTTTGTGTGGATAGTAGGAAAACATGCGACCATCTGGTCGATGCATCAATTAGGACCATGAAATATCGAAATATCCTATAAAGTGGGTGTATTGGTCCACATATATCTCCCTGAATCCTTTCCAGAAATTTTATTATTTCCTTAGTCACTTTGACTGGTGATGGCCGAGTTATGAGTTTTTCTTGTGTACATGCTACACATGTGAGATTATTTGGGACAACTCCTTTGAACGTGTGCCCTTGAGAATTCATTATTAGTTTACACATCATACTAGAACCGGGATGACCAAGATTATGCCATAGAGTGAAATTTTTGCAGGCATTAGCCTCTATCAAACGGATCTTTGCATATTATAGACCAGTTTATATTGCACGTATAGTCTCTAGGATTCTCTTATTGCCTTTGGTGATTTCAATAATGTTTAGGAACTCTTTATTTCCTATTTTACTTGTTTCAAGGTGGAACTCATTCAACCTTACATCCTTGAAATTTAATAGGCTCCTTTTAGAGGTGGTTGAATATAAGGCATTAAACATCTCTAGAGAAGTGCCATTAGGCATCAATATGCATGCCTGGCCGTGGCCCTCAATAAGGCTAGCTACACCCGCAATTGTGTGTATATTGGTATTTTGCATTGTGAGATTGATAAAGTATTTTTTTGTCTCTAAGAATTGTGTGGCTTGACCCACTATCTACCACAATACTCATATCATCTTTCATTCTATAGAATAAGAATTATAATCTCAAAGACTTTCATAAATAAGACTTGCATATTATTAAGTTCAAATCAACATAATAATAGTAATAAAACACAAAGCAATGAAATCATAAAATCAAATCAAAACAAAAAAGATGTCAAAATTTGCTTAGTCCTTTAGACAATATGAAGTTTCATAATCAATATGATCCTTATGGTCAAAATCATCATCTCCATCGTACCCCCGCATCTTGGACCAAATGGGCTTCTGGGTTCTTGCCTTTCAGACTCTCTTGGTAGAGGTCAACGAGATGTCTAGGAGTTCTGCAAGCCTTTGCCCAATGATTTCCCATTCCAAATCTATAGCAAAGGGTTTTGGTCGAGTAAGATGGCTTAGATATGCCACCTCAACCTCGGCCTCGTCCGCGACCATAGTTGGGACCACGACCACGGTTATAGTGGTTCCCTTGGCCACGGTCCTTGACCACCACGTCCTTTCCATCCACAACGGCCTTTGTTGTGTGATCTATCTTTATAGAGGTAGTTGCTTTCCTTGGAATCTTTCTTTTCCTCTATAGCCTTGTTGGCTTCTGGTAATGGGGCTGATCCGGGAGGTCTATCTCACATTTCGTCATCAATAGTTCATTATTAGCATCGGCTAGTAGTAGGCACGAGATCATATCAGTATATGTGGTGAAGCCTATTTCTCTGTATTGCTATTGCAGCAACACATTGCTTGAATGAAATGTATAGAAGGTCTTTTTAAGTAATTCCTTCCCTGATTCCTCTTCACCACATAGTCTCATCTTTGAGACGGTTTTAACAACACCGAGTTATATTCATCCATGGAATTATAGTCCTGGAATCTGAATTTCTCCACTCATATGTAGTCTTTGGTAGTAACATCGTTTTCTGGTGATCATATCTCTGCTATAAAGCGGTCCAAAGGTCTAGTGGATTCTCAATTGTGAGATACTAATCTTTTAGACCCTCAGCAAGATGATGACTAATGATACTTATTGCTCGGTATCTATTATTGTCGTTCTCATCATTACCCTCGATGATAGTATCACCGAGTGCCTTTGACCTTAGACAAATCTTAGTGTCAAGTGCCCACTATAAATAGTTATCTCCTTATAGATTAAGGACATCATAGTCCAGATTGCATATTTTCTACATTTGAATCAATCATGATCAATCAAAATTTTGGTTTCATCAAACAATACAAAAACCGGATGCATAAAAGTTTTGACCAAAACGAATCTAATCGACCATGGTGCGAGAACAATAATAGATTGTGAGTTCTATATGATCAAGTTGATTAGGCCACATGGCCATATGACATAATGCAAGCAATCTTAACAAATTTATGCAACCAAGAACTCATAAACACAATGCGGATTTGAATTAGGGTTTTACCAATTACTATCATGCAATAAAAAAATATAATCATAAACCAATTTGGATTAGGTTTTAGGGTTTAACAACGTAGCAATTTTATCATAGGTTTTGGAGTTTCATATTAGGGTTTTAGTAATCGATCAATCTTTTAGTAAACCACAAAACAATTTAGGAAAATAGCAAAACGGTTTTAGCAAAATCCTGTTTAAGGTTTTTAAGGCCTTTAGGGTTTTAATCCGTGATTAGGTTTAAATCATACAACCAATCTATCAATCCTAAACCTCAAAACATCAAAGGATTTAATCAATCAAGAACAATATCAATCCAGATTTATATATAGGGTTTAGGGTATCCAATTCCAATTTCAATCCTAACATCCGGTTCTATATCATCAAGTAATCACAAAATCTAACCGATATCCTATCATAAGTTTCTTGATTCCAGCCTTAGGGTATTGATTTCTATTATTAGGGTTTTAGGTGACTACCTTTGATCTTGTAGGATTAAAGACCGGACCACCTACAATGGTACTGATAACGTGTTGTAAACAAGTTAGAGAATAAAGAGAATTAGTGTATATTATTACTGATCAAAGACTCCCAATATATAGAGGTTACAAGACATAGTAAAAAGAAAAATATCCAAAACCTAAACCAACAAGGAATTGAAAATCTACTAATACATAAAAAAAAAAATAAGGCACTATGGCTGCCTATGTCTAAGTTTGGCCAAATGGACCTTGTCTTGGTCTTGGTTGTGGCCGGTCCACTTAATGGTTTATAACAAAACACATGTTTTCATGGAATATGCAAGAAATTAGTTTGCAAACAAGAACAACTTGATATACAAAATTTAAAAAGCATATATGAAAAAGCATTTTTAATATTGACAATGTTATAATCTTTTACAAAAGTAAACAGCTAGTGTATAATTGGCTGGATGTGCGAATCAGGAATCAGTCTCGTCACTTATTGAGATTGAAAATTCATGTGCCAAAGTTAGAGCTGTATAAAAGATGCTGCATCACATATTTGTTACATCTTATTATTCCACCAACATTTTTTAGGGAATGAAAGTGTTTAGATCAAAGGCAATGGCACAATACAGAAAGTAGAATATTGATAAAGCGAAAATACTATTATTGAATATTGGTATATATATTTAAGAAAACGAAACAATTTTCTTTAATGTTTACAGCTTCAAAATGAACAACCAAATGGTAACGGCTACCACTTACAAAATACACCGATTCTTTTTTCCTTATTCCTCTTAACATTACACGTAAATGTCTCTATATATTCTTTTAATTATTTGTATTAGAAAAAGAAAGATTTGAAGAAAAATAAAGAGTGAAAACGAGTGATGAGTCGCATCACATGATGGAGCAGCTTTGAGGGTTCTCTTCGCTGAAGTAATCGCATCTGTTGAGAGGGCATGCTCTGTAACTAGGTGGTGGGCATGGTCTGTAACTAGGTGGTGGGCCACCTCCCCAGCTATCGTACACTGGTCGGCCATAGCATTCATACGGAGGCGGCATTCCGTATCCATTGAAGGCTGGTCCACCTCCGAAACCGTCGTAGTATGGCCCACAACACATGGCCACAGGCTGCCCTTGCGGCATCATTGGCGCTGCCTGTGGTGGTGGTGGTCCTGGCTGCTTCGGGGCTGTAGCAGGTGCCGGAGTAGGTGCTGGACCTGCTGGTGCTGGTGCTGGTGCGGGTTTGGGAGCTGCGGGTTTCTCTGATTCTTTTGGCTTCTCGGCTTGCTTAGGCTTCTCAGCATCTTTCGGCTTTTCGGACTGTTTGGGCTTCTCTGCTTCTTTGGGCTTTTCCGCCGGTTTAGGCTTCTCGGCTTCTTTGGGCTTCTCGGCCTCTTTAGGCTTCTCGGCATCCTTAGGCTTCTCGGCTGGTTTGGGAGCATCTTTAGGCTTCTGAGGAGGAGGTTGGGCTTGTGGCTGCGGCTGAGGCGGCTTGGGTGGCTCGACGATCTCGATGGTCTTGATAGAGCCGCCACCTTTAGAACAAAGTTTGTCCATGATCCTCTCAGGGCTGCAGCAAACCACCTTGATGATGACTACGTTGGACTTTTCATCAAACAATTGGTCTCTGATTTCTCTTGTTCCCAATCACACAAATCATTATCCACTCAGTCCATTTCCCTCACCAAACAAATCAAATCAAACAAATAATATAATTCACAAAAAGAGAGAGAGAGAAGGAACTCACGAGGGATCTTGCAAAGAACCTTCTTGACCTTCTTGTAACACTTTTCACAATCAAGATCCACCTTCAACTTCATCATAGTTACCTGTTTTTTGGATATGACATCACTACTCAGGTTCTAAAGATCTAATTACTGCGGAAAGCAAGAGGAAGAGACAGAAGAATTGATTCGTTCTCTGACACACAAAAGTTAAAAAAGAAAGAAAGATTCTTCTCATAACTTCCATAAAGGTAAAAAAAACTCTATTTAATACGATCGCATTTCTTTTTTAATCCACACAAAAACAAACACTTCCCATATATACAAAGACCTACACAAGAAAACAATAAAAAAACCAAGAAATGACCAGAAAAAGAAGTATCAAAAGCTCCCGCAAGATGTAAGTTCTAAACCTCTAAAGACCCAACACCACTTTCTCTGTCTACTGAAAGAGAAACAATACAAGAAAAGAAGAGAAGAGAAGCTAACCTTTTCCTTGCCCTTCTCGGCCATGGCTTGGAACGGCGAGCTGAGATCTGAGATCTGATGGGGACGGTGGCTTTGGCTTAGAGTCTACTTCAAGAGAGAGAGAAATGGATGGTGGTGAGAAGTGTAGCTTTTTATAACACAGACTCAAACCTGATTCAACCAAT
>JABAYD010012991.1:0-10185 GCA_014822095.1 Diplotaxis tenuifolia
TAAAAAAAACATGAAAGTGAGAAGCCACGAAAGTGATCAACGAAAAAAGGGTTTGGGAGCCACGAGTGTCTCGACTAATGGCCGCATCACTTTCTGTGTATAGACCGTAGATGAATATAAACAGACACACAAAGGGTGGAGTGGTCCATGTTATTTGGTCGCGTATGAATTAAGATTCGAACTAAAGTAAATAGAGGCCAGAAAAACGATAGTGTTGTCCAAGAGATAAGTGGCTACACAGTTTGGTGTATCCATATCAAGGCAAAATGTGAATAGAAAGATATAATATTTCATGTTTGTTATGTGGATCTCACGGTAGATAATCACAATAGCACATGGTGTAGACACGAGCATATAAGAAAACTAAATGCTAATTAAGCGCGTCAGAGTTATGTTAAGTCCTAAACTGAATCCCAACGCATAATAAGATGTTGCTTCTTAATTTTTTGTATTCACTCACAAGATATAAATAATATTCATAAATCATAACCGGTTTAGTTGAGTGATATAGAATTCGTTGAGAGTGTAATCATATAAAATGTCACATGTGCATTATAAAAGGTGCAGTGCCCATCGATGTGATGGGGATTCAACCTAGTCCATTTTCACAAGATAATATTTTTGGACACAAGTAAAAATAAAAATAAAATATCAATTATAGCAATCTGATGGCGTTCGACATGACGATCACGGGTCGATGTCGTTACTCTCTTTGTATTTTATATTCCCTTCCTATTTTTCTTTTGTAGACTTGTAGTTAAGTTACTTTCAGCTATTTCTTAGCCCAGTGCAAGCGTCTCATCTAGCAAATACCTGTTTGAGTCTTGAGTGGCAATGATTTTATTGTACTTTTTAGATTAAAACCTCATCATATAATTCAATTAAGTTTTGTCTCCTAAGATTTAGTTCTCTATTTTTTTAAAAAAAAACTATTTCTTTTGTCTTGCATTCAGCCATACTTGAAAATAAAACTAATATAAACCAAAGAGCTTTTGACAAATAAGATTCATTGAATTCTCTGTTTTTATTGTCGGAAACAGATAAGTCCATGTGAACTCCTTACCATATTCACACCACAGATTTTTATAGGCCTGTGGCCCATTTCCTCTCAACAACACTGGATTACATTACATGTGGTACCAAAGAGAAGTTGTTTAAACTTTTCACAAAAATAAATATCTTAGGGAAATATTACTACAGCTTTTCTTTTATAGAAAGATTTGATTATACGAATATTTTCGACATTTATCCGAAGCAGTAAATATTTAAACCCACCCCCCAAGCGGAAGTTCTTTGCCGAGAGAAAGAGTTACAGCAAAACAAAAATAAAATCTGATCATGTGTGTTTTTCGTTGCTTATGCAGTGGCAAGCTGCTACAATTAAAAATTGAATTATATATTATGAAATGAAAGAGAAATAGTTTAGTTGGATAGCTTTAGAATGTGTATCATCATGCTGCAGCGGTTGGCTGAGCTGAAGATAAACATTATGGTCGCTCGAGTTATCTCTCATGCCTAGACCATTTGTGAGAAGAGAAGTTTTCTCTGAGCTTTTCACACCCTCAAGCTCTGAAAGCTGCAAGTATAAGCCATATTACATTATACTTAAAATTCATATTCAAAGACAATTCTGCCTCCCAAAAATCAAAGATACCTTCTTATGTAACTCCATGTTTTGTTGTCGCATTTGGTTTACTTTCTTGTGGAGTTCCAAATTCTCTTGGTGCATGAGATCTGCGTCGCGGTTAAGCTCTTGTATTTCTTCAACTAACATTTGATCCTACAAAACGTGAATGCTTAGATACGAGTATAACACAGTTATTACTTATTTTCCAAATGTTTTGTTAAGATGAAAAAAAATATTGGCTTATGTGTTACAAACATTAATACCTTTCTCATTCGTACGTCACGAAGGCTCAACTCAAGCTGATTCTCCAGTTTTTGTAAATCTTCAACGTTTAGTCCAGAGAGTTCTTCCCCCATCATTTGCCTGCCAAGTACAAGCTCTTCCTCCATCACTTGTGAATTTGCAAACTTTTCCAGAGTAATTATATATATTTGTTAACACATTCCAGTGTAAATATACAATGGTGATCTTGGGGCAAGATATCAGTTTAGAAATTTGTTTTTAATATCAGCATCCTATTTTTTTTTTTAAATGCTGGGATACTTTTGCTTTTCTGAAAAATCTTCTAGACATTTTAGTACATTGTTCCATGTGCTTGAAGAGCTCATAAGATGCAAAACATACCGGTGGTTTTCTTGCAAGTTATGTAGCTGTCGCTTCAGAATCGCTGCTTCTTTTTGCCAAAACTGTAATATAGTAGAGAATTATTAACATGTAACTGAAACTGAGAAAACAATTTTTCTTTTTTTTTTCAGATTAATTCTTGAAAAAAATAAAATGCAGCATACTGTATGTCCCTGATGATCAGGTGTCCTAACATGTGTGTGTGTATAGCAAATCTTACTTCAGCATAGAGTGCGTGCAATCTAAGGTTTAAACGTCTAATAAGGATCAGCTTGAGAGGAGTCAAAAGTTAAAACATGATAATGAAGCTGTAATAGGCTAACATTATCAAAAGCACAAAATAATCTCTGTTTTAGTATGTTACTTGTTTTGTTTATTCGTTACTCATTTACAAAATTGATTCTCTGAATTACTAGTTTAACTCCTAGAGAAGATAATCATTAAACAATGAACTAAAAGAGAAGTACCTTGATTTCTGAAGCTGAGTTCGTTTCCAAATTGGTTTCACATTTGGCCTCGTTGTATCTCTCTATCACCGATTTCATGCTGCCAAACAAAAAAAAAAGGTAAGCTCTATATCTGCAGGGGTGTATTTGGCAGGTAAGGTAGTGCAAGCAACATCCATTGCAACATTTCTTCTTACATATTGTCAGTGTCATTACTTTTGGTCAAGAATATTTATGCATGAAGCTTAAGCAGAGAATGAGATAAATGAGGCAAAAATGAAGTGGCAACTCTAATCACTAAACGGAATATAGATATTGTTGTTATCAGCTCACAAGAGGTGAATTAGCGAGAATAACTGTGAAGGACTCTTTAACACTTACTTTTGATTATCTTTTTTTTTATTTTTTACTTTATAGTATAATTTAGTTTTACTTCAAGGAACTCCTCATAAAGTATAAAATCAGAAGGGATTAAAATATGATTGATACGCATATAATGTTTTCCCAAAAAGGAAAGAATATACTCATATAAACAATGACCAAGCTGAATGTAGAGCATTAAAACGGGGTGTTTTATATCTCAATTGGGACAAATTAAATGGGAAAAGTTGATTTTTATATCCCAATTGGGATAAATTAAATAAAAAAAGTTGAATATGGACGAGAACGAAAGCAGAAATGATTCCTCCACTTGTATGTATATATAATTAGCATTAAATCATTTTAGGTCTATCCAACCCACCAATTACAAGTTGCCAATAAAGAAAATAGAAAAAAAACAAATAGCTCAATAAACGATTCTTTCCAAAAAAAAAAAAAACCTTAAACTAAACCAATAAGAGAGTTTCTTCTGCTCAACCACAAACCACTTATATTCCTTGTGAAAATAAGTTTATACCAAATTTGGTATGATTACGAGAAACACTACTAGTCCCTTAAGATTTACGATTCACACAAAGCTACATCCATACTAATCCTATCTCATTCTAATACATTTCACTTTTGTCCTGTCTTGCATCTCAATAACATACACACATATTATACAAACCCATAAATCACAGTCTCATAGTTTCGCTACAAAGCCTATTATTAATTTATTATCTATTAACCTCAAGCAAACCGAATTGGTCTTGTTTTATTTTCCAACCACCTGATGTAATCAAACTTCAACCATTGTCATGTAATATAATTTTGACTAAAAATCAATTGAGTTTTACAGATAATAAAAAATAACGAGAAATCAAATTGAAAAAAAAAAAACTGGAGATTTATAATTGGTTTTGTAGTCAACAAAACCTGATGGGATCATGGGTAACACAATGAACCAATATACATACCACTAAAAGTCAACCAATAGAGAGAAGAGAAGAGAAGAGGGAACAAACCTTGAGCTGGAGAAATCGTAGAGCCTGCCGGTGCTCGAGAAGATGATGACACCAACCTCTGCATCGCACAGAATCGCAAGCTCCTTGGCTTTCTTCAAGAGCCCGTTCCTTCTCTTCGAGAAAGTCACCTGACGACTCGTCGAGTTATCAATCCTCTTGATCGCGATCTTTCCCCTTCCCATTTTTTTACAACCTTAAATTCAAATCATCCAAAAACATCGTCAAACCATCGCCGCAAATTAAGGGCCATATAAATTTAAATTAAATTAAAAATCAAAATTAATTACCTCTTTCTAGAAAGAACAGATCTGCTGGAGGTAGATGAAAATCAATGTGGTTTTTGATCAGAAGTTAGAAATAGAAAGAAAGAGACAGAGCAGAGCAGAAGAGACCACAAAAGGAAAGAAATAAGTTTGTGTTTGTTTAGGGCAAAAGGCGCTTCTTACTATATAAACATAGATCGCTTGTTATACACTGACACTTGGCATGCTATAAGTGGGTTCTTTTGACATTATTAAATATTGTCGTATCCTACAACATTACTAAAGTATCACACTTTTTATTTTGTTTTATTAAAGAGGAAGAAAAAAATGTATACGCTACGAATAAAAAAGTAAATAAACCCAATTATTTTCAAATAGTCTTAAATTTTCTGAAATAAGAAAGAACAAAAGGAAGCCTAAGATCCCGACAGAGATGAAAAGAACCCAAAAATCAGAGACATACAACAACACACGTTTAATATGGAAGCGGACCAATTCTAAAACGAGACAGGACTTAGTATTCGAGGATTTAAATCAAAATCCAAAATTAAGATTGTCAAACAGAGGAGGTTAAGGATAAATTATTTAATTAGAGTGGTTTAAAAAGACTAACAAAACATGTTGAATTAGACAACATGCCTTAGTTTGGGCTTGTAGCCCATTTTGGGCCCGTTTTACAACTTGTTATATGCTTGTAGCCCATTTTGGGCCCGTTTTAAACTTGTTATATGCTTGTAGCCCATGTTGGGCCCGTTTTACCTCCCAGTAACCCCGTTCACGGCGCAAGAAGAAATATCTCAAAGAGGAAGAGTGACTATCATATTAAAATGCCAAGAGGGCACTGATGATGTCTTACTTTAAGCCTAAATATAACTTTGGACTAATCTGCACTGCACCAACCAAATGTGTAATTCAAATATATAACCAGTGGCAACGTTCTCCTGTGATTATATAATACACAGATACTCAGCAACGTGTCTAAATTAGTCCCCCCTAACCTAATCAATCTACCACTCACTTTGATAAACCTGACATCACCAGAGATATATATATACGGTAAATCAAGCCGAACACCGTCTCACCATGTTCCTCAACCACCACATGATTAACGGCTTAAACAAAGATCATCTAAGTCGTATGTTTTAGTTTGCTTTAAGTCACTTTTTTGGTCCGAATAAAATTTGTTTATTTTACCATTGTCTGACTCCAAATTAGGGATCAATGCAAGCAACTTAACCCATCAATAAGTAACTCATTATTAAAAATGCTCACCAAAAACGTTTTATTCCCAACAACATTGCTATCCTTACACACGTAAAGAGGGATAAGCTATATAAAACACTCAAAAAACAAACAGAAAATTATATGAATAGGTTTGTAAAGAAAGAAAAAAGAGTGATTAAGTTTCAAGTAAATCAAGCCTCGAGTTTGCTTCCTTGAACATCAACCACAAACCTATAACGCACATCGTTCTTCTCGAGTCTCTCAAACGCAGTGTTCACATAATCCATCTTCACAACTTCGATGATAGAACTTAAACCCTTTTCTTTACAGAACTCAAGCATCTCCTCTGTTTCCTTCATGCTCCCTATGAAGCTCCCAGTTATCACTTTCCTCCCTAATTAAAAACGTCATCATAACCCAAATTAATATTCCACAAAAATCACAACCACTGATAATGGTTCACTTAATGAGTTTTTTTTTTTTATAAATGGCTCACCAGTCATAACCATAGGAGTGAGAAACTGCAAGGGGTTGTTGATGACTCCCATGAGAATGAGTTTCCCATCAAGCCTAAGCAGAGACAAGTAAGGCTCGAGTGCATGACGAACAGGGACCGTGTCTATTATGTAATCCATAGAATCAGCCAGTTCGTTCATCTTGGCTTGGTCGGATCCGATCACGTAATCATCGGCTCCAAGGTCTTGCAAAGCCTCTTCTCTCTTCTTGTTTGATGAGCTTATGACAGTCACATGGTGACCCATTGCTTTGGCAAATTTGACACCCATGTGACCAACTCCACCTAGCCCTAGTATGCCTCCTCTTAGGCCTGGTTTCTTCAGACCAAAGTGGCTCAGTGGACTGTACACCGTCACACCGGCGCACAGTAGCGGGGCCGCCTGCTCAGCCGCCATTCCTTCAGGAATCTTCACCACAAACCTGAACACAAATTGATCAATGTTAAGCCACGCATGCCCTAACTTATTTCACAAGAAACCAAAACCGAAAGTCCGCTTTAAAGGTATTTTGAAATATTCATATTCACTCATATAGCTCTTTGAGTATATAATAATTTAACATATATATTTCTAAAATAATATTATTCCTCGTTTTGTAAATGTTAATGTTTTTAAAAAAAAAACTTTACTAGTAGTTATTAGTTTGTATATTAAAAAACGTTGGTTGAACAAAACTAAGATTATGACAGAATGATATTCATCAACATTTTTGAAGTGGTTAATCAAATACCACAACTTAATATCATTTAGTATCAAAACCAAAAGCAATTACCTAAAATCTAGTAAAACCTAAATTAAAGATCATGAGTTCTGTGGTATAGAAAATCATAAAGTTATTAAAAATAAATAGCGTTTACTTTTGGTGAACGACGGTGGCTCTAGCAAAGCCACCTTGTGTAGGTTGACCATCGATGTAAACATCATTATAGCTCCAGATCTTCTTGGGACAATACTGTTCTAGATC
This sequence comes from Diplotaxis tenuifolia, assembly GCA_014822095.1. Lineage (NCBI taxonomy): Eukaryota > Viridiplantae > Streptophyta > Magnoliopsida > Brassicales > Brassicaceae > Diplotaxis > Diplotaxis tenuifolia. Next base: position 7,049 of record JABAYD010012991.1, read on the forward strand.
CCTCTCGCAGGGGCTACAACCGCCGCAACATCCAACGAGACAACCAACTCCAACTATAGCCCCTACGGTGAACTTGCTCACACCTGACCCCACCTCCACAACTTCCCCTACAACCTCGTGCCTAAAGAACACCAACTTGAGTTTTAGATTCTATTCTATATTTATTTGGATATATCTAAGGAGGTGTTAAAAAAAAATCTAAGGAGAAGTAAGAAGAATAAATACGTACCCAGGAACCATGGGGTAGTTAGACGTGCCGAGATCGTTTTTAGTGTGATGAAGATCGGTGTGGCAGATTCCACAGCATATGATTCTTATGTGTACATCCTCTGGTCCTGTCTCTCTGTAATAATATAAACGTTCAAACTCAAACACAAATGATGAAACTGAAACACACATAAAGATTCAAAGATCGAAAGAAGATGAAATTAACCTGAGAGTGTAAGTGTAAGGCGAGAGTAAACCAGATGGGTCTCTCGCAGCCCATCCTGTAGTTTTCCTCTCCACCTCCATTTTTCCCATTCTTGATTATCTTTCTCTGTTTCTAATGCTTCTTGGTCCTTTTGTTGCACCTTCTTGTGAATTATGCGTGTGTTATAATTATTAGAGTTATTATATATAGAGAGAAAGTTGGAAACGTAACGCATGCGTATGTACGTGTCAATTGGTGTTAGTGCATTAGCGTACATTTGGTGACTAATTTTTAGAATGGATTTTTGTGTATGTTTGTTGACTATTTTCGCAGTCTTTAGTCGATGTCATGACTTCTAGAAACCAATTTGTTTCTGCCTTCTTCTTTCTACAGCTCTCATTTATTATCATTTATTATGTGAAGTTTTATCCGAATCGTATTCACATTCTTAAATTTGATCTTTCAGTTTACCTTGAAGAATGAAAATGCAAAATCAAATAGAGAGAGATAAATAATGTTATTTGTAACTTTAAGCCCAAACAAAAGAAGAATTTGTCAGCTCTATAAAGGAAGAAAAATCCCCCCGCACCCATTCTGAAATGATCTCAGCTGTAGGGTCCACTAGGGTTGGTGAACAACAAGAGCATCATTATTGCAGGGTTCTTAAGGCGGGGTTCTTAGCGGAATTAAGAACCCGACTCTTAACTTTTAACTAAAAATGTTAAGAACTGGTTCTTAAACAAGAAATTTAAAAACCGGTTCTTAACGTTTTTAGTTAAAAGTTAAGAGACGGATTCTTAATTCCGTTAAGAACCCCTGCCCTAAGAACCCTGCAATAATCATGCTCTGTGAGGGGTCTAATCTTGTGTTGGTCGGGTCAGATCAGCTGTGAATACAATCTGGCTCTGCCACGTGTACTTAGCCTCTGATAGACAACTATAGTAGTTTCTACGCGTCAGATCAGCTGTGAATACTTCATAGGTCCCACTCCTTACGGTCCAGATCTACTACGTACAAATGTGAACGTAATCAGATTAGAAAAGAAGCTAAAGCATCAGTATATACTGTATATAGACTAATATAGTATGATCTTGAATGGGCTAAGAAAATGCTTGGATATGTTTGAACTGTCATGTTTACCGGTATAATTAATTGGAGAAGTTTGGCAATGTTTAATAGTAGTAGTATTTTTTTTTAAGGCTTTGGTAATAATGGACTCACGTGAATGGATTAGGTCTTACAATCAACTCAAGTCTGGTAATGTTACTAAGGCCCACACGATTAGAAAAAAAAAAACCCGGTTTGGCTAGATAATTTGATTTCGGTATGAACCAACAAATCGCCGAATTGGACCGGTACCGTCGAAATCGATAGAGACAAGAAACAGAAAGCACATGTGAACGTCATCGTCTCCGGGTTTCATCGCGCATTAAAACGTTACGCGGACTTAAATGGGTCCTCCAATGCTTTTCACACACACACACGTCTCTCCTCGTATCACCACAACCTTTCTTCCCTTCTCTAATAACACACAAACACAGCAGCCATTGTCTACCTAATTAGCTTTTGAGCAGAAAAATTGTTAACTCAAACAAAATTCATGACGAAGCTTCTACAGTTTAATCATCATCATCATCGTACCCTTCGTTTCGCCGGAGGAGTTTATCGTACTACCAGGTACTCTTTGAGATTGCAAAGCGTTTGCTACTTTTGAAACTTTACTGATGGAATTAGAGGAATTGAGACTCCTTTGGATATGTTGTTCTCTTAGGAAAGTCTGTCTCTTTCTGACAATCTCGTTTTGGGTTTCTCATTTTCTATAAAAAGAAATCGTCTTTCTCTTGGTTACAGATTAAATGTTGCTTTCTTGGCATTGGCAACTTCACCCTTTCAGCTTTCTGGTGGACATTGCAGCATCCCTTCCCGCTTGAAACTGTGAGTTCCCTTTTTACTATGCACCGTTCTATTGCACACTTGATTTAATGATTACAATCCTATTTAGCAAAGTGGACTTAAAGTCAGAGAACAGTAGATAGAGTATGCTGTCAGAACAGTAATGAGAAAATTATGTAAATAAAAACATCCATGATCCTTTTAGTCTTTGCTTTTTAGTCTCTCACGTTGCTTGTTTCTGTTACCTGGAGCCAGTAGTACTTGCTATGCAACACTATCTGCTGTGGCAAATCCGCAACAATCAGCTTTTGATGGAAAAGAAGCAGCTTCGCTTGTAGATGAGCTCCGAAACAACTTCAACACCGGCAGAACAAAGAGCTACGAGTGGAGAATCTCTCAGCTTCAGAACATTGCCAAAATGATTGACGAGCAGGAGAAATCCATCACCCAAGCTTTGCATCAAGATCTTTCCAAGCCTGAGCTTGAATCTTTTCTAGCTGAGGTTTAACTTCAGTGTCCCCCTTTCCTTTGGATACGTTCCATTTATCTATTTGTTTAAATATCATCTTGTTTTCTCAGATTTCTAATACAAAGTCATCATGTGAGCTTGCAATCAAAGAGTTGAAGAACTGGATGGCTCCTGAAACGGTAAACTATAACACTGTTCAAGCGTTGCTACGAGTCCTAAACCACTTGCCTGATCTTATGCTTTGGTCCTTTCAGGTCAAAACTTCGGTGACAACGTTTCCATCATCTGCACAAATAGTCTCAGAACCACTTGGAGTTGTTCTGGTTATCTCTGCCTGGAATTTTCCTTTCTGTAAGCTCCAAA
>JABAYD010012996.1:0-10346 GCA_014822095.1 Diplotaxis tenuifolia
TTAATTGTTTTCAAGTCTTTATCGAGTCTTTCTAGTCCTTTTGAGACATTACAGGTCTGGAGTAGGTAAAGAGACCTCTGGAGTGACACATGAAGAAAATAATGAAAATTGAAAAAAAAAATTGTCGCAGAGCACCCAAACGATGTAACCCCCTGCCAGCTCCCAAAAATTATGGATACTTCTGATTAATTTCGGAAGTTGCCCTAGATTTTCTATTATTCTCTCCAAGCCGCATGTGGCCTCTAGACATATTATTTTCCTATTCTTTTATTTTTCATCCTAGTTTTACCCACGAAACCAGACATGAGCTTTAAGGGATTTGAGATTTTGCACTTTGTAAAGGGAGAAGGATCTTTATCTCTCTCGTTTAGAGAAGACATCATGAGCCTTATTTCTCTTTTATTGAAATGTTATTTCATGTCTTCTCCTATTATGATCTATTTGTTTTCTTGTGTTATGGCTGAGTAGTCGGTATGTTAGCCTAGGGTTCTAGGGCGTTGATTCATGAACTGAACATAGATAAGCTTCATCTTCTTGTCTTCTTTTATGACTACTCTTAATGCTAATACTAATCAAATCACAAAGTGTTTAAATCTCGGTTTAAGCTTTTATCATTAACCATGAATTAGGTTGGTAGATATGTTATAAACCAGTATAAACCAGCATCATATATCTAATCAGCGAGAGTAGATATCAGGGTATTTTGTGAACATATTAGATATGTGCTTTAATGTTTGCTACCACTCTTGATCCAAGTGAGAGCTTAGGTGTCAAGGTCGATCGGCAAAAGGAGCAGCTCTTCGAGAGCAGACTGTTCTATCTAAGAAATGTGAGTTCTAGACTATTCCTAACCGAGCTTCAATAATTGTTTGCGCCCAATGAAGCACCCTAGGCTAGCATTCTTCATCATCTGAAAACCCCAATTAAATTTGTTACTTGCTTGTTTTATTTTCTTATTTAGAATTTCTTCGATTTGTCTTAGCTTGATATTAATCCATACAAAGAAAGTGTAACAGTTGGTTTATGTGGATTTGATCCTAAAGTGCTACATCGACATACCATTAGATTGAGATAATGTGCACATTAGGTTAATGGGTGTGCATATACATGTAATATCAATTTGGCGCCGTTGCCGGGGACCATCTTTTTACCTTTATTTTTCGGTTATTTATTTAGTCTAAGACCTCTAACTTGCTCTTTTCTCTTTGTTGCAGGAGTGTAACATGTGAATGACCTGTAGACATATTCGGAACAAAGCACAAGGACATTTAGTTACACTCAGCAACCAAGAGCTTGCAAAGTTAGAAAGATAAAACATACAACAACCAACTATCAGGATGATCATGGCCATCAGGATGATCATGCTGCAGCAATGCAATTGATGCAACAACAAATGCTCCGGATGCAACAAACCATCCAAGCTCAGCAGGATGCTGCTCAACCGGCTGCTCTCGCGCAGCAGGAACAGCAGGTGCAGGCTGCTCCAATCGGTGAGAGAAACCTACCGCGTAACATCCTTGCTACGCGCTCTACCATTGTTCCCCCGCTTTTCACCAGGCAGGACTTTGAGATCAAGCCTGCTTTGATCTCTTTAGTGCAGAGGAAGGTGTTCAGTGGTCTCCCAGCAGAGATCCCAATGGAACATATTGAGAGCTTTGAAAAAGTATGCAGTTTCACTCGTGTGAATGGCATGCCACCAAACTACATCAAGTGCATGCTATTCCCATTCTCTCTTGATGGAAAGGCAGCACTGTGGTTGAACTCTCTCCCTACCGACTTTCTCACTTCATGGGAGCAAGTCTGATCAGTGTTCCTAGACCATTTTTACAATAAGGTGAGAACTGCATCATTGAGGAACAAGATCACATAATTCAGACAACTCACTGATGAGCCTTCTTGGGCATTTTCTATGATGGGGTGGACTGTAAATTCAAGACTGCTATGAACTCTGTGAGCAAGGGAGATTTCATGACTCAGACAGCTGAAGGAGAATTTGAGCTGGTTCAGAACATGGTTGCAAGCTCAGCTAATAAAAATCAGGAAAGCGATTGCTCCAAGAAGATGAACAGTGTTGACACCTAAAACATAGATGAGTTGACTGCGAAGGTTGATCAGCTGCTGAAGAAAAACAAAAACAAATCTATTTTATGGGAGAGAGAACTCATGAGCGGCCACGGAGAACAATTACCAAGAGATCTACCAGCAGAAGCTGCAGAGCAACCAGCAGGCTGCTCCAGCTACTACCGCTGGTCCGCAAGATGAGTTGAAACATTTGGGTATGATGATGCAACAACTGTTGCATGGTCAGCAAATTCAGGGGAAGGCATTGAATCTGGTTACCACAGAGATCAACACGAGAATGGAAACCATGTTCGCTGAGCTGAATTCAAAGTATGATATTGTGAGCAACCACATAAAGAGGATTGATGTTCAACTTGCTCAAACTGCTGAAAATTTAAGAAACAGCAAGAACCCCTTTGTGGAAAGAGTGTAATGAATCATATGGTTGAGAACCGTCATGCAACAGAGATGAGATGTGAGAAAGCTGAGGGAAGAGCAGCAGAGCAGCTGTCTGCTGAGACTGCTCCAGGCGCAGAAGAAAGAACAGAGCAGCCTACTAGCTCTGCAGTGACATCTCCCGAAGAATATGCTGAGACTCCACAAGCTCGAGTCTATGTTCCTAAGGTTTCCTACCCAATTCCACCTAGACATCTGATGGATCCCATTAGTGAACAGCAGCTGGCAGGTTTTAACAAGATGGTGAGAAGGCTTCCTAAACGACTTGCATTCGAAGATGCTCGGCAGATTTTCCCATTGCTTATGTTCTTTAAAAACTGTAGAGAGACTCAAGAGGAGATCAAAGTCCTCTACACCAGAGCACTGTCTACACCAACACTGAAGGTATTACCTAAGGTTGATGATCCTGAGAATTTTGCGTTTCCATGTTCCATTGCTGGAGTGGAATTTAAGGATGCTATTTGTGACTTTGGTTCTTGTGTGAATCTCATCTCGAAGGAAATTATAGACAAAATGGGCATTTTGGATGTTGAGCATCCTCAGCTGACTCTGGCCTTTGCAAACTCTTCCACAACAGTCGCATATGGAACTATCCGCAGCCTTTATGTCTAAGTAGGGGAACGCGTTGTTCCTGCCTAGTTTCAGGTTGTTGAGATGAACAAGGATCATGAGATGCCTTTGATATTTGGAAGGACATTCATGGCTACTGTTAGAGCAATCATCGATATCCCCAACAAGAGAGTCTCCTTCTCTAACATCAACAAGAAGTTTTTCTATAAGGCTGTACCCACCAGATATTCCTCATTATATGCCTCTTGCATCTCAGTGTTTGATGCAGAAACGCTGAAGGTTTTTTCCAGAGAAGGAGCGTGGTGATAAGGGTGAGAGCATGCTGCTCTCTGATGGAGATTATATCACTGATCCTACTAAATTCAGAGGGAATTCAAAGGTGAAATATAAAGTCCAAAACAAAAGGTTCAAGGGAGATCCTACAAGACTTTGATACCTCGCATGTGTGATGCGAACTCCATTGAGTATGAGGTAAAATGCAATGGTACCTCCAAACCGTTCTCTAAAGTTAGAGCCATTCTCACACATGAGCTCAAGGAGAAAGGAGAAGCTACTTTGAAAGGGTTGTTGAACAGGTTTTAAAGCTTAACAAGTCTGGTTGTGGAGCTAGTCTTGGAGCATGCCCTCATGCTCAACCTGACTGATCCATATCACCAAGTAAATCTAGTGACTTAAACCAAGCAGTGGGTGGGAGGCAACCCACTAGAAAGTGTAAATATCATTAGGATTAACTTTTTGCTTATTTTTGGTTTTTTTTATTGAGTCTCAGATAAAGAAAAGAAAACTCGATATACATATGTTTAAAAACAAAGCACCACCGAGGAGCAACCACATCTTGCTCTGGCAAGCTGCTCCGCCCCAGGTAAGTATCTCGTAAAAAAAAATTGTTTAAACCCTCTCTCTGATTTCTTTTCACACCGAGACGTTGAGAAGTAAGTCTAGGGAAGGGTCTTTGTCGATTACTAACACGTTTATTTCTTTTGGATTTAATGTTCGAGTCAGTCTTGAGTCATTTTGATATTTTTATTGAGTTAGTCAAAACTTTGTGGGAATTAGGACCTTATTCCGTGTTGATCACTAACCACCTTGTGCTTTAGTTATCTTTTTAGTGACCTTAGCAGTGACGAAAGACACACACTTTGACCTGGAACACCCTGAATTTATCTCACCTTGCTCACCAAAATATTTCGGCTTGTAGAGATTACTCTAGAAAGACTATAACTCCATCTAACTTGAACCTAATATTGACTGAATTCTTCTTGTTATGGGCATTAGAGTAGGGAAACAAGATTACACTCAGGACTTCTTAATTCTTTATATCCATCTTTTTGCTCATGAATGGCTAGCTCATTCTTAGCTAGTTCCCACCCTGAACCTTTAAACCATTGTTCTGCACTCATGCATTATGTTTTTAAGTGTCATATGTGAAATATGTGCAAAAAGGTCGGAGAGGAAAGGATCGACACAGCCTTCACTCGTTTTGGTTAGAACATAAATTTCAGAGCAAGGGTGCATGTGATCCGACGGGAAGAAAGCAGCCAAAAGAGTGGTCCGAACAGAAAAACGTAAAGGTGAAAGGAAAGCTGAAATCAGAACCTCCAGAGGCACGCAATATATGATTACCTCCTTCTCGTCATCATCATCATATGAACTCTTATTCATCTATTCAGAAAAAAAAAACAAAACAAAAAAAATCTCAAAAGTTCGAAAGGATGATAAGCAGGAGAAGAAAGAAATGGAAAACAGTGCCTCTGGTTCGTCAGAGCAACAAGAGCCAAGGTGGGAGTGAACATTGTAAACAGAGCTGATCTAGAAATCGGAGCAACCAGTCTAAGAAAAGAAGAAAGCAGAAGCGATTGCTCGGCAGAGAAAAACGAGTGGGGTCTGTGGAGATCAATGTATCCATCCTCTCTTGCAATTTTGCGCGATATCATGCATCCTCTACAAAGAAATGGTAACCCCTAAACACTGAGTAGCTCCACCTAAACACTTAAAAAACATGTTTCATCCCTAGACAGTTGCTCTGAATAATGCATGTGACAAGAAGCTCACGCTGCTCTTAATTGTGTAAGGAGTTTTTTCTGGAAAGTGTGACTTTTGTAAGTTTGAGATATAGAGTATGGAGCCGATTTGAACAGCAGCCAGTGGGGTTTCGGTAAGCGTGTGCTTTCCTAGTATGTCTGGTTGTATGGTTCAGTTATTCGTGGTTAAGGTCTGGTTTTTGAGTCATAAGAGAGTTCCCACACTTTCAAACTTTTCTCTACGTTCTTCATACTTAACATTGTTTGGGGAGGGTCTTTGTCATTTACACGCGTTTATTTCTTTTGACTTTTATGTTCGAGTCAGTCTTGAGTCATTTTGATTTTTTTTATTGAGTCAGTCAAAACTTTGAGGGAATTAAGACCTTGTTCCGTTTTGATCATTAACCCCCTCGTGCTTTAGTTATTTATTTAGTGACCTTAGCAGTGATGAAAGACACACACTTGGACCTGGAACACCCTGACTTTATCTCACCTTACCCTCCAAAAGATTTCGGCTTGTAGAGGTTACTCTGGAAAGAATATAACTCCATCTAACTTGAACCTAATATTGACTGAATTCTTCTTGTTATAAGCATTAGATTAGGGAAACAAGATTACACTCAGGACTTCTTAATTCTTTATATCCATCTTTTTGCTCCTGAGTGGCTTGCTCATTCTTAGCTAGTTCCCACCCTGAACTTTTAAACCATTGTTCTGCACCCATGCATTATGTTTTTAAGTTTCATATGTGCAATATGTGCAAAAAGGTCGGAGAGGAAAGGATCGACACAGCCTTCACTCGTTTTGGTTACAACATAAATTTCAGAGCAAGGGTGAATGTGATCTTAAGGGACGAAAGCAGCCAAAGAGTGGTCCGAACAGAAAAACGTAAAGGTGAAAGGAAATCTAAATCAGAACCTCCAGAGGCACACAATATATAATTACCTCCTTCTCGTCATCATCATCATATGAACTCTTATTCATCTATTTCAAAAAAAACAAAAAAAAAATCTCAAAAGTTCAAAAGGATGATAAGCGGGAGAAGAAAGAAAAGGAAAACAGTGCCTCTGGTTGGTCAGAGCAACAAGAGCCAAGGTGGAGTGAACATTGTAAACAGAGCTGATCTGGAAATAGGAGCAACCAGTCTGAGAAAAGAAGAAAGCAGAAGCGACTGTTCGGAAGAGAAAAACGAGTGGGGGGTCTGTGGAGATCAATGGATCCATCCTCTCTTGCAATTTTGCGCGATATCATGCATCCTCTACAAAGAAATGGTAACCCCTATAAACTTATTTGCTCCACCTAAACACTTAAAAAGCATGTTTCATACCTAGACCTTATAATGCATGTGACAAGAAGCTCGCAGTGCTTTTAATTGAATGTAAGGAGTTTTGTCTGGAAAGTGTGACTTTTGCAGGTTTGAGATATAGATTATGGAGCCAATTTGAACAACAGACAGTGGGGTTTTGGTAAGCGTGTTTTTTTAGTATGTCTGCTTTTATGGTTCAGAGATTCTTGGTTAAAGTATGGTTTTTGAGCCATAAGAGAGTTTCCATAATTTCAAACATTTCTCCATGTTCTTGATACTTGACATTGTTTGAGGACAAACAAGGATCTAAGTCTAAGAGAATTGATATATTGTATTTTTGACATCTTTTATATATGTTTGCTTAATTTTTTTCAAGTCTTTATCGAGTTTTTCTAGTCCTTTTGAGACATTACAGGTCTGGAGTAGATTAAGAGACCTTTGGAGAGACACATGAAGAAAATAATGAAAATTGGAAATTTTTTTTGTTGTAGAGCACCCAAACGGAGAAACCCCTTGCCTGCTCCCAAAAATTATGGATACGTCTGATTAATTTCGGGAGTTGCCCTAGATTTTCTATTATTCTCTCCCAGCATGTGGCCTCTAGACATATTATTTTCCTATTTCTTTTATTTTTCACGCTAATTTTACACAAGAAACCGGACTTGAGCTTTGAGGGATTTGAGATTTTACACTTTGTAAAGGAAGAAGGATCTTTATCTGTCTCGTTTACAAAAGACCTCATGAACTTTATTTCTCTTTTATTGCAATGTTATTTCATGTCTTCTCCTATTATGATCTCTGTGTTTTCTTATGTTATGGCTGAGTAGTCGATTTGTCAGCCAGGGTTCTAGGGCGTTGATTCATGAGCTGAACATAGATTAACTTCATCTTCTTGTCTTCGTTTAAGTCGCTCCTAATGCTAATACTAATCTAATCACTTAGGGTTTTATTCTCGGTTTACAATTGTATCATTAACCATGAATTAGGTTGCTATATCGGTTATAAACAAACATCATATCCCTGATCAGCGAGAGTATATATCAGGGAATTTTGTGAACATATTAGATATGTGATTTAATTTTTGCTACCGACCCTTGGTCCAAGCGAGAGCTTAGGTGTCAAGGTCGCTCTCCAAAAGGAGTAGCTCTGCGAGAGCAGGCTGTTCTATCTAAGAAATCTGAATTCTAGACTGTTCCTAACCGAGCCTGAATTATTGTTTGGTTCATCATGTTAAAACCCAATGAAGCACCCTAGGCTAGCATTCTTCATCATCTGAAAACCCCAATCAAATCTGTTACTTGCTTGTTTTATTTTCTTATTTTAGAATTTCATCACTTTTTCTTAGTTTGATATTGATCTCATAGAAATAAAGTGTAACAATTGGTCTCTATGGATTCGATCCTAAAGTGCTACGTCGACATACCATTCTATTGTGGTAGTCTGCACATTAGGTTAATTAGTGTGCGTATACACGTAATATCACTGCCACCTCTATTAACATTCCTGGCCTCCTAAAATCTAAGAAGACAGAGTACATCGGTTAATAAGATTAAAAAGTAAAGTAAATGTCAATAAACATCCCCTGACTTAAATTACACTGTCCAATTGTAACTCAGCCGGTCGGATGAAAAAAATTAAATCAAAAAAACTTAATGTAACAAGTAAGAACGATATACCTGACCGTACGGAATATCGATCGATGTGACTAGGGATGCTTCGATCGTCCCATGTGTTGTAGTGTCGATCGTTATCGACATTCTTCATCGGTCGATATGATGGCAATCTTTCTACTCAGACATTTTTTGTTTTTTTTTAAACTCAACATAAAAAGCAATATTAGTATCACCTCCCCCATACTTAAACAACACTATCCAGTGTTATACAGTCTAAGATTGGTAAAGAAAATAAATCATAAGTAAAATTTAACAAGGAAAAACGGTATATCTGCTTGTGATATGAGTGTCAACCAACACAGTTAAGTGGGGATCGATACTCTTGATGCTCTATCGATCGATGCTAGCTATCCATCTTTGACTCTTATGCAACCTCGTTTTCCTTGGATCTGAAACTAAAAGAACACAGCTAGATAATAATAATTTGTTTTCGATGAACAGTAACTCTGCTGCATTGACGTTGCTACAGTAACACAGCTATAGTGTAGGTGATCTTAGATGTTTGGGGACAGCAAGGTGCGAGGTTTCAGACATGTGTACTCTCTCTTCTATCGAGTCTATCTCAACTCTGGATGTCAGTCGGTAATGGAGATTGGGTATCGATCGATCTCATCATGTCGGTGTCGATCGACTCTAGCTTTCAGTGAATTCTCCAAATCGCCTCTTGAAGTATGATGATTGTCATCAAGCTTCTACTTAAGCCATTTTTCCAACTGCAAAAAGTCTTCTAGATTGGCATCCCCATAGTAATCCAGATGTTCAAGCTTCTCTCCCTCTTCTTACTCCAAGAGTTATTTGTCTACATCTGAGGTATGATCACAGCTTGATTCATATGTGCTCCCCTGTGTCGAGTCTGCAATATCTGGAGGATAACCTGAACTTTCAGGGATAGGTGTCAATTGGGAACAGAGGTTTTTGTTGATCGATGCCGAGATGCTACTATCGATCGTCTCTCTGAGTGTATCATCGATCTGTGGTGAGGCTAGACTGTCGATCGATTTTGTGGTCGAGTCTCCAGTACCAGCTTCCTCTATTCTGGTCAATTCACCAGATACATGATACTCATCTCCCTAATCAACACTCAGAATGACCATCTCTGTCTCCCAACAAGTGGTGCCAGTCGATAATGATTTGTTCGTGTCAATCGAATTTGAAGATCGAGTGTCGATCAATTATGAACACGTATTGTCTACCGTTTATGAAGACATATTGTCGATTGTTGTGGAGGACATGTTGTCGTTCGATGCTGAGCTCGTGTCACTAATATCAGCTTCTTCCATGCTGCTCAGCTCAGATCCATGATGCTCATTATCCTCAACCGTACTATGGTTGACCAGCTGCCCTCTACTCTGTTCATTCTCATGCGTAGCCGCATCTTCTTGTTGAGTTGCTACAGTTTCGCTGAAAAATTTACCTATGAAAGCACCTTTGATGTCTTCCCAGCAAGTTAGAGATCTCAGCTGCAGCTGGCTAAACCAGCTAAAAGCATCTCCCAATAAAAAATAGGGGAAGATCTTGCAGATACTTTGGTCTTCAAATATTATTATTTTGCATGTACATTGAGGCTATTGAGGCTATTGAGGCTAAATCCTCAAGCAACTTGATTAAATCTCTGGGATCCTCATGAGGAAGACCTTTGAAAGGGTACTCACTTACCAAATCATACAATTGGCGGCTCAGAGTAAAGGTGTTCATCTCAGTAACATCGGTTACATCAGAGAGTATAGCCTCCTTAGCATTAATCAATTGTCCTTCGTAGTTGCAAGGGCGATCTTTTTCGTCTCGCCAGATTCCTTTCTCATCAATCTTAAGTATAAGCGCTTCGACATTCTATGTCCCCGTGCAAGAAATTTTGTATGACATTTGACGAACAGTGTTGGCATGAATAGTGTCCGAATGCACAGTGTCTCGAAGAAGAGTTTTTGGATGGCAGTATCGATTGACGGGAGAATAACAGTGTTGATCGCTGATGGGTGAATGATATCGTTTGACGGAAAGATCGTGGTTTCGATCGATGTCAAATTCGTGGTGTCAATCGATGCAGACGTCGTATCACCAGTACTAGTTTCTTGTTCATCATCCTACCATATATCTTGTCTTTAACTCCATCTCGATCTTTAGATTTTTCTGGAGCATCATAGAGAAATTTGTTGAAGAAGACCTCCATGATATCAATTCATATTTTGAGGGACTCTGGTAGCAACTCTTTGAACTAACGTCTTTCTTCTCCAGAAAGAGTGTATGGAAAGAGTTTGCAGA
>JABAYD010013048.1:0-12091 GCA_014822095.1 Diplotaxis tenuifolia
AACATCGATCATATATGTAACTACATTGACCATGGTTCACCGTTAGCATAACCATGATCAATCAAAACACATACGATTCATACTTGGTCGAGATTATGAGCATGAGAGTAAGATTATCAATCTATATGATATGTTGGCCGTTTTATAAACATCAGAGTGAATGCAATCAAATTCATTTAACCTCGGTCGATTTCAAGGTCGACACGGTTTAGATTTAAGCCGGTTTCAAGGTCGGGCAATATTATGGTGCATCACACAATCCAAGCATCTTAATTCCCATAATCAATCAATGATCACTTCTCCCCCGATTTTATTAATTATGGTAGTTAGGGTTTCAAGGCCCTTATATGTTTAATTCAGAAACTAGAGTTTCAACAATCATCCTAAGAACAAATGCAAAAGCTATTCAATCATGGGGCGAAAATAATGTTAAACTTAAATGATCATGGTGCAATGGCCACACGGCCAAACAAGTAAGCCAATTAATCAACAAGCAAAACCGAAATTAGGTTTAGAGTTTTACAAAACCGATTTTCTCAAATCATAAAACAAGTAGGTTTAGGTTTTATGAAAATCTCAATCTAATAAGGATTAGGTTTTTAGAAAATCAATGATCATAAATTAAATAGGATTAGGTTTTAGCAAATCATTAATCAATTATGATTAGGATTTTAAAAACTTATCAATTTTAGTAAATCAAAACGAATTGGTCAAATGGTTTTACAAACCTCAAAAACGTTTTAGTGAAACTGGAACAATAAAAAATGATCACAACGTTTCAAAGCCTTTAGGTTTAAGGTTTTCAAGGCCTCATGGAGATTCAATTCGTGATCAAACAATCAATGTAAGAACATCAATCAAAACCAGTTTAAGAATTAGGATTTTATGGTTCTTCATTCACTCAAATTTTACATCCTATCGTCCGGTTCTATATAAATTATAAAAAAAAATTGGAGTGTATAACTAATAAAAAGTATAATTAAATTAACACACATATCAAAACCATAATTAATTAGAGTATTTTATTAGGATTTGCTTTTTTTTTTTGTAATTTATAGAGGTGTTTTTTTGGTTCAGAAGAAATCTGATGTGTGTTTGTTTTGTCTGACTTTTAGCTAAAGGCGATCTCTTGTCATTATCAGATCGGACAAAGCAAGGAGACTTTAAAGGATGAGAACGTCCAAAGTTTATGTCAACTTCTATACCTAGAAAGTACGCACTAAAAGTCTTCGTATACTGTTCTCTCACTAATAAGTAATTAAGACATTGCAATCTTTGTATTACTAAAAAACTAACAAAACTGTTTTACAATAGAAGAGCTTGAAGATTAGGTAAATATCTTTTGATTCAACAAAGATCTCTCAAGAACACCCACACACACATATATAACTGAGAATAAAAACAGAGAACACGACATAAAAATAGCGCAATGAGGCAGACACTTATTTTACTTTGAGCATTATTACTGTGACTGAAGCAGAATCATTTCTTTTTCTTTTCATAAATTTCTCATTAGAGGATCTTCTGGGAAGCTGGCCTCGTGGTGATCTCTGCCACCCACTCGTTGACATGTGGACGCTCAGTGAAGAGCTTTTTGGTGGGAGTTCCAAGCAAGTATTGAATAACAGGTATGTGGTGGAGATCGGTCAAAGTAAAAGTTTCACCAGCCAAATACTTGAACTCCTTGAGCCTAGCCTCGTACACATCAAGGACCGCGGCTAACTTAGCCTCTTCTTCTTCAACAACGGCTTGGTCTGTGGTCATGCCATATAAAGGCTTGAACACTTGTTCCCAAACAAGCTTCGAAGCCACTGGGTCGAAATGGTGAGCTTCTACTTCCATTCCAATGGACATGATTGCATAGAGTGATATGTTCTTGGGGTCGGCCGGGAGAAGGTTGGTTCCTTCACCTTCATATCGGTGAGCTATGTACTGAGTAATCGCTCTTGATTCTACACAAAAAGAACAAAATCATTTTAGTGTAAGATTAAAGATGTGATGATGATGATGCACGAAAACGTTCATACCAAAGAGCTTGAGGTCTCCATCTTCGAAGGCTGGAACTTTACCAAAAGGCTGTAAATATCAATCAAACACAAAACATTCAAGATTCAGACCAAGATTCGACAAAATGGTTGGTCTTGTCTCAAAACTCGTAGTTGTATAAATATGCTTACGTTGCGGGAGAGGAAGGGCTCTTTCTTGTGCTCACCGTCTTTGAGCTCGACATGAACGAGCTCAAAGTCGAGGTTTTTCTCGTGGAGGGCGAGGAGGACTCTTCTAGTGGCAGTGGAAGCAGCGTGTCCGAAAACTTTGATACCTGCCATTGACTTTGATTACAAAGAAGGCTTTTTGAAATGTGATGTGTTTGATGTTTAATGTGAGAAGGTGATGAAACAAGACGCAAGGAGTGATGGTATTTATACAAGTAAAAGAAGAGAGTGTTTTAATGGATTCTTGTTAATGTTTAATATTGTTTAGCAGATCAATAATGCATTTACTAGACCGTCGCAAACCAATATTGACTAGTCTTGTTTGGAGGATTTGTCAAATTAGAATTGGATTGTTTAACGTCTGGATATTTGTTTTTTTACAAGTTGTTATAAGATATAGTTTTTTATAATGAATTGTCATCAAAGAAAAGATCAAACAAGTGCGTACCAACGCCCCAATGTCTCAAACTCCCACCTAATTTTCAAGCTCCACCTAGTAACATGATATACACCTCTTGGTTGTTCAGTCTAGTGTCGGGTAGTTTTGGAATGCTTTAAACCAGCATGCCTTCTCGTTTAAATAGATATAAAACTGTATACTATTGGTTTACAACTTTACTGGATTGACACACTCCTGGCATTTTGGGCAATGACTTCTTACCGGTTTAAAGGTTTTGTATTTAAGTTTATTTAGGTGGAATTCTTGTTGAAAGGTTCCTTTTGATGTTGAATTAGATATTTAACCATTCAAACTCTTGACCGAAACTGTTTCAAAATTTGCTAATGTAAGGTAAGTATGAACCAATGTAATAAAGAATGATAACCAAAGCTGTTAAGATGGCATTTTCAATGGTTATTTTTCTGTTTGTTTCCACTCTTCTTTTGTTGACCATCTGTAGAAAAATACACAAAGAAGTAAACAACTTGTAGGCAACCTATCATATTCCCTTAAACTGTCCCAAAAGACCTGTCACGCTCGTCCATTTCTCCAGTGCACTAGCCGATGACACAAACGCGAGCTTAGATGACTCTATATCGCTCTTGTTCACGTAACCAATTAAGTTTCAATAAAATATTTATTATGTTATTAAAATAGATAATATCTGATTCTTGTGAATGGTGAATTTAAAAGAAGAAGAATAACGAACATGATGTGATAAGAGAAGCTAAAGATGAATTAAATGTTTCCATTTCTATATTCTCTTCCAGGCTTAAGCTCAACAGTCATTAGAACATAGAGAAGGAGCTTCAATATACAATAACAAACCCACTAAAACAAAATTACCTAATGCAGAGAGAGAGGACCAGTTGTATATACATTTGATCAATTGATTTGACCATTGTGAGTTAAAGAAAAGCAAGTAAAAGACCTTTGTGAAAGAAAGAAAAATACCGGTTGTATTCAGACATTGATCCTGCAAATACTCTACAAAAAAGACAATGACATAAAGAACAAAAAGGTCAAAAACTTTTCCATCTATTTGTTCTAATATGTTCATGTTGAGAAAGTTAAAAGAAGAAAATAAAAACAGAGTAGGCTTCAATGTAAATAACACTGGAACAAGCCAATTCAGCTATATGTAAACCATACCGCAAAGAGAGAAGACACATTTGTCCCCAAAGAGTAAAACTTCTCCATCAATTTCTTCTGATTACTTCATGTAGCTTTGGAAGAAGATGAAGGATACAAAACCAGAGTAACTTTTATTGTAAAAGTCAAATGCAACAAAAAGCCAATTAGCTAACTATTAAGACCACAAAACAAAGAGGAAACACATTTGTCCCTATTTGTTCTGATTATAACTTCATGTAGTCGTTGGAGGGTAATAAGCGAAACAAAAGCATACTAGGTTTCAATGTAAGAGGCACGAGAAAAAAAACGTAACTAAGAACTATGAAGACTGTGTTGATTATTCAGGTTACCCTTTTCCTTGACAGCAGAGTTAAGAACAGCTTGTCTCTCAATCCTCTTTTTTTCGATTTTGCTTCACTTTCTCCAGAAGCTCTTCTCGTATAACAGTTTACTAGGTGGATACCCTCAATGTGGCGGGTTTTGAATGTTTTGTAACAATATTTTTATTATATTTTATCAAATTAAAATATACGCTTGTACTATGGAAATTTTAAGACGGCAATATTTTGTTAATCAGCAGAAACAACTGAGGCTTACAATGTTTAAATTGTTTTCCAACAGTGAAGATGTAGTGGGCATGGAATTTTTTTCTTTAGTGGGTATCAAATCAGATTTCCTTAAATCTGGATTCTTAGCTCGATGGAGCATATTATCGTTTCTTATATGAGAATACTAAGCTGGAATTGTCGGGGAATGGGTAGTAAATGGATTATCAGCTTCCTTAGAAAAATATGGTTTAAAAATAAACTGGATTTTTTGTTCTTGGCGGAAACTAAACAACAATCTCCCTATGTCCAAGATTTTCAAGCTCATTTAGGATATGCTTATCTGGTTACGGATAATCCAATAGGGAGAAGTGGTGGGCTTGCCCTGTTTTATAATAAAGATTATCAGGTTCAAGTGCTTTATACGAGCAACCGGATGATAGATGTGGAAGCGGTAATGATGGGGAAAAGAATATTTATGACTTTTGTGTATGGTGATCCAGTCATAAAACAAAGGGATCATGTATAGGAAAGACTTACGAGATATGGTCTTGCAAGATCAGAACCATGATTTATTATAGGTGATTTGAATGAAATTACGGGGAATCATGAAAAGGAAGGAGGTGCTTTGAGGAACGCGGCTTCATTTTTACCATTTAATAATATGATTAGACACACTGGTCTTATAGAGTTCCCTGTCCGGGGAACCAAATGTCCTGGCAAGGACGGCGGGGCACTGAGATAGTACGGTGTAGACTAGATCGTGCCTTAGCTAATGAGGAGTGGCACTCACTATTTCCGTGCTCCTATACAGAATATTTGGGAATGATCAATTCTGACCACAGACCGGTAGTAGCTTTTCTGGAAGATAAAATTCCACGACGGAAAGGAAAATTCCGATTCAATAAGAGATGGATTGGGAAGGATGGTTTTCTGGAATCAATTGTAAAAGGATGGGATTTGGCTCAGGGTGAGGGGGATAATGATTTTGTAACGAAAATAAGTAATTGTAGGCACGGAATTGCAAAATGGAGGAAGGATAATCCCCCCTTTGGTAAGCAGAAGATTATGGAGCTTCAAGAAGCTCTGGAAGTGGTTCAAATGGATAACAGTAGATCCCAGGAGGATATTGTGGCAGTTTCTCGCAAGTTGCAGGAGGCGTATACGGAGGAGGAAGATTATTGGAAACAGAAAAGCATAAATTTGTGGAATACTGCAGGAGATCGCAGTACGAAATTCTACCATGCGTTAACAAAGCAACGGAGAACAAGGAATATGATTGTTGGGCTTCATGATGAAGAGGATAATTGGATAACAGAGGAAGCAGGGGTGGAACGAATAGCGGTCAATTATTCACGGATTTATTTGGTACGACGGCATCAACGGAATTTGATGATTTCTTGGAAGAAGTCTTACCCTCTATTACGCGAGAAACAAATGATCGACTGCTCAGAAGAGCTACGGAGGAGGAGGTGCGACATGCTTTATTTATGATGCATCCAGAGAAGGCACCTAGCCCTGATGGAATGACTGCATTATTCTTTCAGCATTCTTGGAATATCATCAAAAAAGATGTCTTGGAACTGGTCAATAATTTTCTCGCTTCAGGGGAAATGGATCAGAGGCTGAATATCACGAATATCTGTCTGATTCCAAAGACAGAAAGACCCACAAGGATGACGGAAATGAGACCGATTAGTCTATGTAATGTGGGGTATAAGATCATATCGAAGGTATTATGCCAAAGATTGAAAGGTTGTCTTCCAACGCTTATCTCGGAAACCCAATCGGCTTTTGTTCCGGGGAGATTAATTTCGGATAATATCCTTATTGCCCAGGAGATGTTTCATGGACTGAAAGCGAACAAATCATGCCATAACAAATTTATGGCGATCAAAACAGATATGAGTAAGGCATACGATAGAGTGGAATGAGATTTTATTCAGGCATTATTATATAAGATGGGATTTGATCCACATTAGGTCAAAATAGTGATGGGGTGTATATCATCGGTTCAATATCGGGTTTTGAAATGGATCCCCTCGAGGGAGTATTTTGCCGCAGAGAGGATTACGTCAAGGAGATCCTTTATCTCCTTATCTTTTCATCTTATGCACAGAGGCTTTAATCGCTAACATTAAAAAGGTTGAGAGGGAAAAACTATTAACAGGAATAAAGGTGGCTCGAGCATGCCCTCCGATTTCC
The DNA here is from genome assembly GCA_014822095.1 of Diplotaxis tenuifolia. Taxonomy (NCBI): domain Eukaryota; kingdom Viridiplantae; phylum Streptophyta; class Magnoliopsida; order Brassicales; family Brassicaceae; genus Diplotaxis; species Diplotaxis tenuifolia. The sequence continues at coordinate 6,537 of JABAYD010013048.1, forward strand.
CACTTGTTATTTGCTGATGATAGCTTATTTTTCTGTAAAGCTCAGAAGGAGGAATGCCTCACAATTCTTAAGATTCTTAAGGAATATGAGACGGTGTCTGGTCAAGTTATTAATTTTCAGAAATCTTCTATACAGTTTGGGTTTAAGATTGATGAGACGATCCAACAGGAATTAAGAGAAATCTTAGGGATTCAAAACATTGGAGGAATGGGTTCATACTTGGGACTCCCTGAGAGTTTAGGTGGGACAAAGACCCAAGTGTTTGGGTTTGTACATGATAGGTTAAATAATAGAGTCAATGGGTGGACGTTCAAGTTTTTTTCCAAAGGTGGGAAAGAAGTGTTGATTAAATCAGGAATTACAGGGTTACCAAATCATGTTATGGCGTGCTATAGAATTCCAAAATCGATTACGTCCAAATTGACTGGAGTGGTGGCACAATTTTGGTGGAGTCCAGGAGGAAATACCAGAGGGATGCATTGGAAATCTTGGGATAAAATGTGCATAGCAAAGGAGGAGGGAGGACTGGGCTTTAAGGATTTCTATGATTTTAATACGGCAATGTTAGGAAAACAATTTTGGCGACTTATTGAACAACAGAACACACTTTTTGCTAGGGTGTTTAAGGGGCGATATTTCAGAAATACGTCACCTCTGAATTCGCCCCGATCGTACTCGCCTTCCTATGGGTGGCGCAGTATCGTCTCTGCTAGATCTCTGGTTTTTAAATGACTAATTAAACGGGTGGGATAGGGATCATCCATCTCTGTATGGAATGATCCTTGGCTCCCAACCACTCGCCCGAGACCAGCAATTTGTAATCATCAAAATTTGTATCCGGAACTTACAGTGGATTGTCTAATCAATCCAATTTCAAGGACTTGAAATTTACAAGTAATTAGGGATCTTGTCGACCCGAAGGATGTGAAAATTATTGAGGCTATTCCCTTAAGTAAAACACGTCTTTTGGATCAGGTTGGATGGCATTTTACAACTAATGGGAACAAGTGTTCATCTATATTGGAGGGTAAAACCAGTAATAGAGAATCACCAGTTTGTATGGATTCTATGGTATCTCTGGAAGGCAAGGAACAATAAGATTTTTAACAACATTGATGTTGACCCGATGGATACAGTGAAACTGGCAGAGACGGAATCACTCTTATGGGAGGAAGCCCAAATATCAATCACACAACAAGTCCCTGCTACTCAGGAGGTACTTGAGGCAAGGTTGCCACAAATCCCGGGGCGTTGATGTTTCGTCGATGGTTCGTGGAAAAAGGGGGATAGGTTGTCAAGGAATGGTGGTATAGTACTCTTTCAGGCTTCCGAGGATTGATGGGAGCAAGGAATACGAGAGCATCACTATCAGCCTTACATTCGAAAATAAAAGCTTTGATATGGGCTATGGAAAGCATGCGAAATTTGCGTCAGTACCATATTACATTTGCGACGGATTGTCTTCAGTTGGTGAGGATGGTGTCAGCACCAGAAGAATGGCTGGCGTTCGCGAATTATATTGACGACATAAAGCTCCTTCAGGGAAGCTTTACCCACTCAGCGATCATCCATATACCAAGAACACTAAATACCAAGGCGGACAGTCTAGCACATAGTGTCAGGAAGCAACCGTCGTATGTTATTCATATGGATGCAGAGTTAACGGTTTGGTTTACAGAGTCTGTTTAGGGTCTGTTTATGTTGATGACAAAAAAAAAATTAAAATATTTTGTCATCATAAAAAATTGTATATGTGATTACTGTTAAATATTTCTAAAGAATAATTATTTTGAAAAAAGATGATTATGACTATTTTAAATATATGTTGATATTTTGTATTTAAATGTTTTACTAAAATTAGTTATATATAATATTCATAATTAATTTTTTGATATAAATGAAGGTATGTAGTATTGAAACATTTGATTTTTAAATAATTTATAGCTAAAGTCATATGTATTTATTAAGATTAAAAGATAAAACAATATGGTTGTTACACATTCTCTATATATTCATATTCAACTACGTAGGAATATAAAACTACTATATCAATTATATAAATTAATTTTTAAATATATTACATAGTTTATAAATACTTGAGAAATAAAATGATTTTATGAGCATTACATATATTTTATAATCACATATTTAATTATCATAAATTATTTTATGAAATATATTTATATCGTTTGGATACTGATAAAAATTGGTTCTAGAAGTGATTTTCTTAATCATAAAATAAATAAAATAGAAAATTTATTAACAAACCAAATTATAATAGTTTTTATAAAACTCAAAAACACCTAAAAATATTAATTAAGTGAGTTTTCATTTATTATAAAATAAATTTTTAAAATACATTTTACAAATGAATATATATATATATATAAGTTTCTATAAATGATTTAGAACCTCTTATAATAGTTTAAAATATCTGATAAGCCGATATAAATAATTTTAAAAATTTGTTTATAATTTAATAAATGATTTATAAAGCATGTATGAAATTTATTACTCTTTCATAGTTTCAACAATTAGTTACCATTAATAATTATTTCTTAAATTAAGTAGATTATGTGGAAAATTGGAGGTGAATTATTCTTTAGATATAATTATCATAAATAAATTTAAAAGTTATAGGCCAATAATATTATAACAATTTGAGATTAGACTTATTTTAAATTTTAGATGATTTTTAGTTATATGGCAAGTGATGTTAAATCATTTTAGACTTACCTTAAATTTTTAGATTTGAATTAAATAAATAAAAATTAAAAATCATTGACCAATCAAATTATAACAATTTCTTGAAACTTTATCTATGATCGACACGTCACCAGAAATTATTAAAGTGACTTCTAATTTAATATATAGGATGATTCGAATATTTTAAGCATTCACAAGCAGTTAGTTGAGCTAAACCAAGACTAATTTTAATTTAAGCATTCACAAGTAAGAATATCGGATAATGTAGATAACTAAAATAACTATATTAAATAACAGTTTATTCGAATATTTATATTTTTTAAAAAATAATTAAAATAAATTTGAGCAATTTCATTTTGTTAATATTTATTAATATTTTCAATAGTTTTATAAATTATATCATAGATATTTAATTATAATAATATTTTTAATATTTTGTATATTCAAATATGTATCAATTTTTTATTTAGTTAGAATATTTCAGACATAGAAAGGAATATAAAAACGATTTGAATATCTGTAATTTTTTGGTACAGTTTTTATGAATTCGGCTTGGTGTCGGGTAAATTTACCCAGACCAAATCATAGTAATTAATCTACCATGACTAACATTAACTGACTACAAAATGTTAGGACTGGGACATTGGTTTTGTAACGTTAAATCATTTTACCATAGACAACAAAGCACCAAATACAAACTCCGGACTTAAATTACCTAAAAACAAAATTCTACCAAGTCAAATTGGAAATCCACATTTTGGTTTTACTTCCACCACCAAAACTGTCGAAACAAAAACAACTTCCTCATCCTCTTATTATAAGCCATGAACGCTCTAGCCTTCACCGGAGCACCATTCAGATACTCAAACGCATACATCTGCTTCGCTTCTTCCAATCCCTCAATCTCCATCACTGCTTCCAACAGTTCCTCTGTGTTGATCGAACTTCTGCTTCCATCCACTGCATCAGCTAGCCGACGAATGCTTGACGCAACTGCTAACATGGCTTCTTGGAAAGGATCTGAGTTTCTTGGTCGTTTAAGAGGCTGCTTTAAAGGATCTCGAGGAGGTGGAAGTTCTTGTTGAGGCTCTTCATGCAAATACTCATCTCCTCCTCCTGCGTAGGACTCTGTTCCATCTGTATCGCTATTATTATCTTCAGAGCTTGGTAAAGGGAAGGAGACAGAGTCTTCTTCAAAGTGTTTAAAGTCGTTTAAATGATGATTGCTCTCAGTCTTCACCTTGGGATATCGACTTGGGGGGGCTTGATGATGATGGTCACCGCATACTATTCTAAGTTCTTCGTACATCTCAATTTGCTTCCCCTTAAATGCTTTCGCGTCTGGGCGTACCTGTTGATTCCAACCGTTTTTTCAAGTTATATAACAGTGCAACAAAAAGAGATGTGTTTTTTTAAAAGTCAAATGCTTACAGCAATGTATCGTTTCCAGAGCTCATCACTTTCACAATCGATCATTTTGGTGGTTGCGTTCCACGAGAAACCATCTCGACTAAGTATGTCTTTCATCACTCTGTACCTTTTCTTGATTGTCTTGAGGCGGTTGATGACTTTCTGGCTATTCAGGTTTAGGTTGAAACGAGTATTAACCGCGAGACAAGCAGCGTTGTATGCGCTCTCGTTGAAACATTTGTCAACTTTGTTACCGTTTTTGGCCTGGAAAGCCAAAGCTTCAATCAGACACTTGTCCATGCCAACGGACCACACAACGTTTCTCCCTTTATGCTTCATCTCCCTTCTCTGTACTGGCAAGCCATACTGATCCATTCCTGGTTTTATTTATGAAAGAAAACGATAAATAAATCTTATCATTATACCATATAATATGTGCAATGTCCAGCAACAGGGTCTAACAGATTCACACTTAAACAGTCAATAGAATGATAACATACACGGAAGCACATGGGATAGGTGTTGAATGACTCTACGTACATACACTCTTCTCATCATCATGGCACTACACTCATACTATATTCTAAAGCAATAATGATTGGGCTAGTGACAGCACAACAATTCAAACAGTATTAAGAGAGTAAGCATCTCTACATACTACTGATACTTAAGCAATGAAGACTTGTCTTCAAAGTTAAAACCATCTCTAACCAAGATTTAAACATTTAACTTGAAGTTAGTTACTGTTGTAAAGCCTTAAGGTTGAAGATGGATTCTCCATTTCCATTCAATTGAAGCTAAACAAACCATTCGAAGAGAACAGCCTAAGCTCGTCGACTCTGAGAAAACAGTAATCAAATGAGTATATACCTTGGGGTTGGTGAGACGAAATCAGACTGAAGCAAGTCTCAGATCGCACGGTGATGAACGGAGGTAGTCAAAAGTGGCGCAAGTGCGACATTTTCGAGGAGGAGAATAAGTTCGATTAGGGTTTGTTTGTTTAGTCTCTTCCCCCTTTACTTTTAGAGAAAAAAAAGAATTTTCTCGAGAAAACCAAAGTCGTCGATGAAATCTCCCCATTTGCGCTTTCACAATACGCTGCGTTTCGAACGACCCCAGATTCCTCATGTCTGCTGCTATTTTCTTGCCTTTCTTTTCCCGGAAAATCAATAAAAATTTCTCTGTTTTTTTTCCCCCGTCTCGGTCTTTCACTTAGTAATGATCAGACACGTGACAAACTTTTAATGGGCCGGGTTTGACAAAATTCAAATGGCCCATATCTAATTGTAACGTAAGCCCTAGCCTCCTCCATCGTCCTTATATATATATCCGCCTGCAACTTCTATTTTTCTCTCAACGATTATCAATGGAGAATAACTCGGAATGCCCCGTACCCTCCTAAACTCAACCTTACTACCCCAACCCTATTCATCATACCC
>JABAYD010013049.1:0-18878 GCA_014822095.1 Diplotaxis tenuifolia
TTGCATAAGGGTTGACTGATCAAACAAAGTAAAACAAAAGATCAGACAATCAGAATATTTGTTATCATGGTCAGGATTAATAGGAGACAAACTTGATTACCTTCTCGTCAATAAGTAGCATGTCAAGACTCATTTGTTCACCACCTTTCTTCACAATCATAGCCTCCCAGAAACCTGAGTACACAAACTATGTAGTGTTTAAGCAGCGACAAGCTTTCAAATCGGTAAGAAGGGTGAAAGAATTCACCATCGTAAGAGTTTCTATTAATTACCAAGTATATTCTTCTCAATTTGGTTGAAGTTGTGATGTTCATAGCTGAGAGATCGGAGATTTATAGTCGGACCATTCGTCAATTACCCTAAGAGATGATGAAACCGATTGAATATTCAGAGTGGGAAGAGTGGGGGTGATGAAGTTAAAACTCGGCTTAAGAACTTATTAATGCAAAACTTGAAACCGTAACGTTGAGATTATCGGCAGTTTGAAGTTCAGAAGGTGATGTTAACCCTACTAACATTTCAATGGACCAGGAATAAAAATACAAAATAGATGATGGTCCTTAAAACTAAATGAAGGGTCTAGCCCAAGGAAAATCACTAAATCAGTCAATAGCTATTAAATATATGATGCCAGGTGTCAAAAGATGCCTCCTATAGAGATAAAGAAGTCTACTTTATTTATAAGGATATACTTCATAAATCAATGCAAATAGTTTTTTTTGGTCTTACGCACTCTAAATCACTGATCAGTAAAAACACTCTTTCATTCACTCTCTCTCGTATATGCATTACTTATTAACAATGCGACTCCACTACAGTATGCAAAAAAATAAAAAAAAAACAAAAACAACAAAGTTAAATCAAATTATTTTTTTATATTTGAAGTTTTTTTTTCTTTTACAAACTTTTCACTACAATTTTTATAACTCTCTGTCCTTGCCGATTATGATCTTAAATTAATTTGTCTATAAATAAAATAAAAATATGGTTTGTTAAAAGCATGAAATTAATTTTAATAAAATATTCGGTAAAAAAAAACAAAGTTAATTATCACTTAACAATGTTTATAATTCATGTAACGGTGTTTATAATTCTATCCACTATAGTAATAAAGAAAACAAGGTGTGTCATCCAGAAAAGGAGAACTAAAAATATCAAGAGTCTTTCCACATTTCTTGTGTCACCATTCGATCAACAACCCTTGTGTGCTTGAGTCTATGATCTGCACAGCAAGGCATATCCCCTCTCAGTCAGTCTAGAGTGTCGATCTTGGTCAGATTCATATTAGAACACAGAACACATAGAAGCCATAAACCAACTCGACCCACCAAGTGACTCGCCGTTTGCCGCCAAAGAGAACCGATGAACGGTACATCTTTGGGCTGTTAGATAAGCTTCTGGTGACAATAGGAAACCCGAATATGAAGAGTACCAACCTAATACTTAAAGGACAATCTGTATCCGTCGTAAATAGAGTTTTAACGACGCTGCACAGAGGAGGAAAGGAGCAGCTAGGAAGGATAACAAAACTGCTCATCAACAACTATGACAACTGAACACTCGTCATCTTGAACATAGTTGGTGATAGCACGCATACTCCACCTTACCCGAGGTAAATTCAACGCAGATCTGAAAAATTACCACCGCTCACCACTAGTCCACAAACAAAGCTCTCACCACCACCTATTTTTGCTATCTCAGAGGAATGAAAAGAAAGAAACCAAAATCCAGGTTTGAAATCTCATATCTCAAAAATCCTAAAACGTCGGTGCCTTAACCATTACCTTCCTAGTCTTGTTGCCTCTCCAGGAAAGAATAATGGCGGTGAATAGAAACCTCTCGAGCAAGACTGAAGTGACGGTCAAACCCAGAGAGAACCACATATTAGGTAGGTCATGGAAGCGAGAGAGGCGATGAAAAGAAAAAGAGGGAATGAGGGTGGGGGGGGGGAAGAGACTCCCTCCCTGGCAAGGATCACTGAACGTCGTGCCATCATTATAATTTTAGTTTTAAGAGAGAAAGTTAAGCAAAATTTAAAATCGGTTCAAGTTGTTGTATTCTAATGGAAGAGATATAAGGGCTCTTACCGAAATTTTCATTTTTTATGTGACACTTTCTGAATAGCCTAGAAATGTATATTCATCAGAACTCTAATTATAAAATGCAGGTAAATTGAACAATCAGTCAACATTTAAATATTATCCGGCTGAGAATCATGGTGGATTGAACCAATTCGTTCAAAAACTCAGATTTTTTAAAAAACATATACAATTTTTATAAAGTTCAACGTTAAAATCATATATTTGATGAGAAAGCATATTACATTTGAACAAAACCATATTATATTTGAACAAAACCATAAAATGGTGATGAATTGTGAAAAGAGGAAATTAAAGTTTGCAGATCCTAGTGGTGAAAATGAAGGTATCTTCATAGTTTTATTGTCATTTAAAGCAAAATTGATAAAAATAAGGTAAATCATTCTCTCGGCCTATTTCAAAGTATAATATGTAAATGCACAGACTATTGAATGCATTGTATGTAGTCAATAGTTATCTCCTATAACTAAAAGCTGAATATCAAAACAAATGGGACCCTCTGTCGAATTTTTTATTCAACCAATCATAATGCTCGAACCGTCCATGTCATCCGCTTTTCTTATATTTGGGTTTCGTTTTCGTTGGTTTTGGGCCTAATCTGTGTTTTTTATTTCGGCTCGGCGACCGTTAGATGAGATGCTCTGACTTCATTGAATCTGGAAATGAAAGCCCTAATTTTTCTACTTCCTCTCATCTCATCCCGATTCATTTTGTGTCCATCTCCTCTAATCCATCTCTGTATCCATCTCTGTGTCTTCTTCCTCGCTTCCTCTAATCCATCTCTGTGTCTCCTCAGCCAAATCTAATGAAGTGTTGTTCTTCACAGATCTTCACATTTGACCTCCTCTCTCTTACTCATCTTCAGGTCTCCTCTCTAGCCGGATTCTCTTTCTCCTGTGCCTCTCTCTCTCTCTCGCCGGTCCTCCCTCACGGTTACCTCTCTCTCTCTATTCTTTGTTTCTGTGTGTGTGTGTGTGTGTGTGTGTGAATTTTGACCGAGACAATCATGTTTAGCAGACAGTCATGGTTTTGTAGGCAATATTGATCAGTGATGCAATGAAGACAGGAACGGTTCAGATCAACTCTGCTCCAGCTCGTGGACCAGACCACTTCCCTTTCCAGGTAAATCACCAATTTTTAGACCCATGTTTTCATCGGTTATGACCGGTTAGCTAATTTCACTTTTGGATTGATATAATTAGGGGCTCAAGGACACTGGAATAGGATCATAAGGTGTGACAAAATAGCATCAATTTAATGACTAAAGTGAAGACCACCATCATTAACTTGCCTACACCTTCTTATTTCAATGGGTTAGTTTCCCTTATGTTCTTCATCTTAGAATCAAATCAAACGGTATCGTTTGTATCGGATTCAGTCGAAACCTATGAATAAAATGGAGTGGTTAGGGTAACAATTACGGTGTGTAAACTCTATGTAATCAATAAGAATCTATTTGCTTAGTAATGTAATGTAAAAGATCTGAAAGGTGAGTGAGAGTTGGTTGTGTTGTGTTATAACAGGATACGGTTTAATCTTTATAATTGATAACGCATATGTTATAATCGATTTTGACAATGGATGTCGTGGGATGCTTGATCTCTGCATGTTTGCTGAAGGTATAAAAAACGAACAAGAAATCTCTGTTACTGGTGACATTGGACATGTAAAGTAGTTTTGATAATTTTGTGGATCGTTTGTGCGGTTGATATGCCCTTAGTGTGATAGGATTCAGGTCTGTAGTGCAAAAAAAAAATGATATGTATATTCTTTAATTCTCTGTTGATTCATTGTATCTTAAATTCTCTGCTGATTCATCTTTATATATCAAATTAAAGAGTAGCAGTGAAAAATAATGACAAGACACGATATATGTTTTAGCTTGATTGATTGATTAGTAGCGGTTAAAGCAAGTAGTTTTAGTTTCACTCTTACTACTAAACCTGTAATTTAGAAAGCATGATGGATCTCATGTGTGGCTGTTATTAGACACAAGCAGCTATTTGTTGCAAATGCTGGTGACTCGTGGTGTGTCATATCCAGAAAAGGTCAGGTACAATACCCTTTTGTTAGGCATCTGAATGATCTGAATAAAGACTTTAGCATCTTAATTTTCTTTTTGTTACAAACTTGTGTGTGTGTATATAGGCTTATAATCTTTTTAGAGATCACAAACAAGATCTTAAAGCTGAGAGAGAAAAGATACTGAAAGCTGGTGGCTTTATTCACGCTGGTCGTGTCAATGGAAGCTTGAATCTAGCAAGAGCTATTGGTAAGTAACCTCTTCTTCACACACAATGCAACTTCCCACTTTATGAATTCGTTTCACATCGTACTCTATCTTCTTCTATATAAACTGGTTCCTCTAATCAGTCGTCCAAGTAAACCTGATTAACTACTCTCAAGAAGCTAAAGCTTTGGTACATGGAGATGAACCAAAAATTCACAATTTGTTTTGCTCACAACACCATACTGAGCGAAATCAAAGGAAACTGCCATTCGATTGAGCCAAGAGATTCAGTTTTCATTGTTTGGAAGATTTTATAATAGAGGTATGTTTTCTGCAAAAAATTTACCGAGACATTTTTGTTGCATTTCATTTTATGCATTACGAAGACAATAATCGGTTTTTCTTTCATGTTTTTAAATATTTTACTACAAATAGTTCTTTATATTTGAGGAGAAATTTTAAAAACTGCTTTTTCTTAAAGTTGGTGATGGTGTTAAGTGGTTCAAGGAGAATCAGAGATTCTGTTACACATTAGAATTGAAAAAGAAGGACAATTAGAACTCACTCTCATGCTATTTTGGTTAGTTTAACTGGCGGTTGTTGAATCACGGTATTAATATGATATGCTTCTTTCTACTTGTTAAGGAATGCTCTTTATTTTTTTTTGTTAGACTACAAATCGTTTCATAGATTGAGGCGTGAGCAAGGTATGTCAAATTGTTTGACTTTGTGTGTCAAACAATTTAACTGATGTTGCTTTCTCTCCCTTCAAGATTTGAAAAATCCATAGCTTCTGCAACTCTAGCTCTTGCTTCTTGAATCGAGTCTGAACAACTTCTGCTAATGTCAAAAGATCACTCATTGCTTCTCTGCAGCAATATGGAAGGTAAGTTCTCTGGTCTTTGTCGGCTTCTCTGTATATTAGCATTTGGACTGCATTATTGTTTTTGTTGGTGGAAGATTGCATCTAGCGTTCAGATATAATCTACACAAATATGGACAAAGGTATCAGGATTCAGGGGAGATGATGATGATTTACTAAAGATGCATGAGAAGAACAATTAGTGCTCAAACCTTATCCTCTCCGGAAAGAGAATGGGTTTAGGTATGTATGTACATTTATTGTTAGACAATAATAACGTTGCAATTCAAAAGCACTTATAAAGTCAAGTATAGTATTTATAATTTGATCAAAATCCTCATGTTTCTTCTTTTTTAACACTGAATATTATTGAAGCCATAAGGCAATGTTTCAAAAGTTGAAATCAAGAGCAAAAGCCAAAGAAAAATAATGAAAGAACCATATCAATAGGCAGGTGAAAAGAAAGGCTAAATACAAATGGCCAAAGAAGGAACCAAACTTCAAACTACTCACTGCAGAAAATAAGGAAGATTGGTTGTCTAGCCATTGAAGAGGAGATTACAGAGCTTATGCGTCTGCAATACTCAGAGCTCTCAGCCAACTAGGGCCACCAGTAGCGATGTAAGATTGATATCTGAGATATGTGGTAACACTGTCTGCAATTCGCTGGGCCACTATAATAATAAAGTAGTAATTAATTTCTTTTTAATCTTTCTTGCATATTATATGGGAAGCTTATTTGGGCTTTTTGGCGCCGGATTCTGCCCTATTCTTCATCATTTATGGACCCTCCCCTCCAAAGATTCCCCTAAGCCACTCCATTAATTATGCTCTGACAAACACACAATGTTAAGAAGCGATTTTCATATTTTGAGTTGGTTGGTGCACAAGGCAATAATAATGTTGAATGTTGAAACGGAAAATATCTTCTGCCGACATCACATAATAAATAAGTTAATAAAAAGTAAATTAATCCATCTGGAAAGTCTACTTCGGTCTTTTTATTTTCACTCAACAGTTACAACATTGGGTTCGATTCTTTTCGGGGAAACAGATTAGTATCTTATTTAATTATAAACAAGTAGAGTATTTTTATAATTAGAAACAATAATACCCCTTTGTTTCATTATAAGCGTCACTTTAGTTTTGTTCATGCAAATTAAGAAAATAATTAATTTGACATATTTTTCATATAAAAACATAATTACCTATACACCTAAACATATCAATCAATAAAAAATCGATTATAGAATAAAATTAATAAATTTTGCATTGAAATATTGAAAAACGGCACTTATTTTATAACGAAAAAAATTCTCTAAAACAGCACTTATTCAGAAACAAATGGAATATAAAATCCGAAACCACACAAGTACAAATATCCTTGTTGTCTTGTCTCACTATTGACTACATTTAAAACTGGTCCAAACATATAATTCTACCGTTGAATTAGATTAAATATCTCAAACTTATGTTATACAATCGTAATCTTATCCATGCTAAGAGCATCCGCAATGGAAATCTGTAAGGGAGAATTTTTAAGGAAAAAATAATTAAATAATTAGTGGACCTCGTCAAAAACTAAATATTCTATCCAAAATTTTTTTACATAAAGACTCTTTTTTAATGAATCTTTACACTATTTGCGGACTTCCAAAACATGTGGCAACCCGCGATTTGTTGGTATTTTTTAAAATTGTTTTTTCAAAAAAAAATAATTATTAAAAAATCAAAAACACTATTTTTAAAGACTTACATGGGCAGATGCTCTAAGATATTCCACCATGATTAAACTACAGTTGTGGTTAGATGCTTACGTCCACCAATTACACACTTGTAGAAGGACCATCGTAACGTGGGAGAAGCCACAACGCGACACGTGTCAGCTGTCTTCCTCAGTCATCGATTGGACTAGTAAACTATACTATAAACAAGTGGTTGGCCTTCGCGCCGAGATTTTCACTTTGTTATTTGTATATGTTGGCATTTACCTGTAATTTCTAAAAACTTTTATTAAATTTGTTTGAGTCATTATGTTGTTTGATCTCTGCTATATATGAATTGGAAACATATGTTGTTGTATATGTTGTTTTGTCAGTTGAAATGTAGTTGGGATGTATATGTAATATAAATGATTCCTTATCCAAGTTTGGAAACATATTTATAATTCAGACTGTCTATGTTCTTCTCCTTTGGGTTTCGTATCAAGTCACAAATGTTTGCGCGATCTGTCTTTCGAAAGGGTTATACCCATAAGCTCATCATTGCGTTTAAAATGCATGTCTTTAAGTGAACTATTTTGTAGTTCATATCTGTGATCGGTGTTGTGTTAAGATATTTTCCACATAGCCTAGGCTAGCTCTCTTCACATTTGATGTCACTATATAGGCTTTACGTCTCTGTAAATGTTTCAATGATAACCTTGCTCACAAACTGAGTACTGGCTGACCCAAATATTATGATGTACAGACTCTAATTTGTATTTGCCACGGATCTGTAACGAAAAGACTGTGTTTGTCCTTGCTATTGTGAAAATAAAATCATGTTTTGGAGGAAATCTGAACTATGTTCTTTTTTTCAAATTAGTGAATCATACATTTGATGTTTTAAGGCTTTCTGTACAGCCATGTGTAAATGATTTGTATATATATATATATTACAGTCCATGTTTGTGCCAGAAGTGTTCCTACGTTAGTTAGCAACATATGAGTTTAAGCTTCTATGATAGCATAACCTACCACACCGAACAAAGTAAAGGTAACATGAGACTCAAAATTTGTGATCGGGTTTAGATACTTGCATCACTTGATATTCAGATATATAAAATCTTAAAAGTTCAATACATTCCCACCACAAGTAACTTGTAGAGAGTGTTGTTCTCTTTATGAAACATTGTGCGGAGAATATACTTTCACATAAGAGATTTACATAACACAAATAGAGGAACTTATGTACAAATCTCGCCTACAAAAGTTCCACACATGATTTATAAATATGATAAGCGTTAACATTAACGTCAAAGTGTGGCTCGGTTTATGCAAAAATTGGCTCATCAATGTGGCTTTGATAGCCATATGGGTATCATCACTCTCTCATCTTCAAGTGCTCATGTAAAAAAAATAAATTTCTGAGATGGGGATTACTGAACCCTGAACCAAACATTTATATATTCAGGTTTGTGAGATACATAACTGGCATAAATAAGAAACGTGAAGTCGTCGAGGTAACCTCCTCATCGAGAAAAGCATGTCAATACTCATAAGCTCTCCACCTTTCCTGAATTCCGAGCTTCCCAGAACCTCAAAAAGACGTCGGTCAAGCTCGATGAAGATTGGAGACAAGCAAACTTTTCCTCTAACTCTGATCAGACCTCTTTCTCACCCAGCCATTTCTACTACATACACCATTTAATAGCTCAGAAAAATCAAATTATTTTTGAAGAATCTGCTGAAACAATCAAGATATACAGAAATAACAATGTTAAGACTGCCACGCCAATCAAAATCAAATGAAATAGACTAAATCTTTTAATTTCTCTAAAAAAATCCTTCAGAGAAGTCACATGTAAGAGCTTATCTATACAAAAGAGAGTGCATTAATATTCATAGCAATGTGATTACGATTCATGTATATCTTCAAGACTTTCATAAAAGAGAAAGACAAACTTAATTGGTTGTATATGACACCAAACCCTTAAGGATGCAGCATTTGAGATTTTTGAGAAGTAAAAGACAAGATGATATTGAATACAATAAAATTTCGGATCATTTCTTAGCAGAGCCGTGAATATAAAAAAAATCCAATAACTTTTAAGAATGTGAACAGTCTGTTATTTATAATCAAGATAATAAACCATGAGAAGAATGAGAAGAATGAGAAGAACAAAGGAAGAGAACTATAGACTTGAACATAGAGATGATTGATAAATCTATAGGATACCTCAAGCCAAGCTGAAGTTGTTTTAGTACCCAATAATAGGTATTGCCCAATGAAGATAGTGTATCCTTTCTTCACTGTCTGAAAATATTAAACATGAACTATAAGCAAACGCACTAACCATTGAGTAGATATACTAGATCCTTTCTCCGCGCTACGCACGGATTATGTATTTAATATTTTATTTCTTTAAAAATATTTTTATACTATTATGCCCATTGAATTGTTTGAGTTTGTATTTAATTTAATAAACTATATGTACTTTTATTCATTTATTATTGAAAAAAATTCATGAAAATACATAAACTAAATATCATTAAACTATTTAATACCTAAACTTTTTATTATCCAATTTTATACCTTAATTAATTATTTATTCGTAATAATACACTTAATTTTAAAACTATACTCATTTTAATACCCAAATTAGTTGTAAATTCGAATAAAATTTTTAAAAAATATTCAAAATTGATCACAATAAATCTTAAAATTTCTATTTTTATTTTTACTTATAGGAATAAAGAATCTAAACGGTGGATAATATTTAAAATTATATTATTAGTTGTAGTTTACATTTAGAATTTAGTTTTATTTCTGAAGTTTAAAATTAATTAATTTTTATATTTAAATATTTGCTAAATTTTAATATTTATCCACAACTTAGTTACTTTGTTCCTAAATTTGAAATTAAATTTGAAAATTTTCAGATTTATTTTTATTTCAAAGTTTTTAAAGTTTTGTTTGGAATTTATTTAAACTTTTGATTGAATTGAGCATATGTTGGGACCTGGATAGTAAAATGAGCACATATATTAAAATGAGCAAAATAATTAGTTGAAATAGTAAACCGATATCAAATAAGTTTGGGTATTAAAAATCGTAAGAAAATCTAGTTGAAGTATTTTTATAGGATATTTCTCTTTATTATTTGGATGAATTTATTTTTCTTTCGACACTTACTTTCTGTTATTTTAAAATAGGATTAAGATTTAAACTCTAAAAAATGATTACCATAACTAACACACCAAGAAAATGAGAAACACATGTTGTTCTTCTTCTTTATCGTGTACTCTGCATATTTTGTATTTGGTGTAATGTTGAGTTTTTATATAGTTATTGACTTATACATTTTCAAATTAGAAATTTTTTTATTTTTTTTCAAAATTTTCCTTTTTGAAATATTATTTATTTCGAGTTTTAAGTTTTTTTTTTATTTTTTTCAAATTTTTATTTTCAAATTCAATTTTTTAAAACAAAAAAAAATTAAAAAAGGTAAGTATTTATTTATATATTTATTAAAATCCTATACCTCATTTTTCAAATCAATATCCCTCAAATCTAAACTCTAAATCTAGATTAGTTAATTTTATGATTATAAGTATCCATTTAATTTTTTTTTTAAATCGGGGTAAATGTAGCTAATGTAAATATAAACATTTCCATTCAGAATGTGGTGGTTTAGAAAATTAGGACCAAAACATAAAAATAATAATAAAAGTTATGAAAAATGCATACAATTAAATAACATTGAGGTTCATAATTGTTTTACAACAATTGTATCTATGTATATTACTATTTGTTTTAGAAATTATAATGACACATTAATATAGTGTCAATATAAACCTACAATCATATATGTTTCTTTTAATTTTCACAAATTTTAACAAAACAATATTATTTGTATCCTATTTAAGATGTACACTACATATTAATCTCAGATCTTAAAATTTATAAGAGACAATGAATAACCATACATGATGCATCATGCTTTAGCATGAATTTGTTATCAGAAGCTTGTTTATAAATTAAAGTTGGTTTACAAATTTTTATAAATACAAATCTTGAGTTAAGTGTTTTTTCTATTATGTTTTATTTTTGAATTGGAGGTTTGTAGCCTTAAAGAAGTATTTGGCTATATATATAAGTTGGTTATGTTCTGTATCTTAATGTATATAATTTTATGTACATATAAGTGTTGTCACGATAGCAAAACGTGAATAAGAAGACTAACTTTTACAAAAATGAAGACCTAATAAACAAACGGAAAACAGAATTAATTAGATGTACTTTTTATTTTTCACTAATTAAGAACAAACGGAAATATGAAACTCAAAAATATATATTCTTTTGATGGTTGTCTAAATATCTTTTAGGTTCACATGAAATGATATCAGGATTCTGCAGTTCATATTCTCAAATTGTCCAAGTGATGTGTTAAGGCATTTTAAACCAGCAATCTTAAAATTGCTTAAAAGGGTTGCGTATATGTATATAATCAATACTAAAAGTCTAAAAGAGAATATCATATCAAAATAAGACCTACCGTTGCCAGCAAGACACAATATTGCTTCCAGAAAATTGAATTGGATTTTAATACGGTCTTAATTAGTAAACTGGATCTCGAAAGTGTTCGGAAATATGAAAATTATTCCAACATTCTCAAAGCTTTTGATCTAAACTAATATTAAACACTTATATAGGAAGGGAATATCACACACATATACATGAAGACAACATAATTTTAGAAGCAGAGTGAAAGTTATAAACCTTAACTTCTTGTAAAGATGATCAAACAAAAGACGTTTTCTCAAGACTAAAAAAGAAACAACCATCCAACAGTCCAACCTAAGAGCATACCAGAACCAATGAGACTAAACTCTAATGCAAAAGCCATCATATATCTCCCAATATCAACCTTCTTCTTACCTCTTTGCTTCCTCTTCTTCAGATTCTTTCCTTCGACCTGCTCCTTTTCTTCTTCCTCCTCCTCCCTCTTCATCTGCAGATAGAGAGCTTCCATCTCAAGAAGATTTATCCATTACTTGTAAGCTAAAATCTGACTCGCTTGCCTCATCAAGACAGTTATCAAACGGTCTCTCTCAGCGCAAGCCGCTTTCTCTGCTTCTCTTGCTCTGGTTTGAGAAAGCCTTAGTGGTTCTAAAAGCTGAGCTTTGCGCTCTTTGGAGCTCCGTAATGGTTAGGCTCTTACCTGCTTACAAAATCTTCAGAGAACTCAACTCTTCTAGACAGATCTGTAAGTTCAAGCTTGTCCCTAAGGTCCCCACCATAGTTGAACCCTTCACTCGTAGAGAAGAATCGAGATGCAGAAGTTTGCGTTCACACATGTTGATACAATTTGTGGTAGGCTTTACATGTCAGTGTTGTATCGTTCTCTCTCAGACGTAAGCTGCCAACACTCTACTCCGGTCTCTTCAACGTTTATAACAAATTACGTTGGTAGTCCTTTAGCTGATCCTTTGAAAATATTCCCTTCTCTTCCACTCTCTTACGGTGCACCTCCATTGCTGTCTCTTCAAAGACGGCATAGTTGGAGTTTTTATCGTTACAAGGCTTCTCCTCCACCTTCAGTGTCTTGCTCACCGTCTCCTACACGGTCGGATTCGCAAGCATTGGTTCGTAGTCTTCCTGATATACCTACTGGTCATAGGAAGGAAAGTTATGTTGAATTCTCCATAACCACTCCGACGTGGCACCCTTTGAAGCAGAGGACAGCTAAGACACGTAAGGAACTTTGCAGTGGCTTTATTTTGTCACTTTCAGACATTGATTCAAACAAAATCATCATGGAGAACTCGGAAGCACTCAAGGCTCTGTGCAGCATGAACATGGGTGACAGAGATATGACTTGACTGAAAGTAGTCGATGAAGAGGAGAGTAAACACAGGGACATTTACGAAGTGTGCACAAAAAGGATCAGATCATGCAGTGACAAAAGCAGAAGCGGTTTTACACTGGCTCAAGAGTTAGAGTAATGGTGAAGAGCCACAAAGGGGTTGAATGTATCACCTCCATGATTGTGTGTATGTTTGTATACAAGTTAGGATTCAAAATACAGATGCTGTGTGTGTGTGCGTGTGCTAAGTTCTCCGCTGGCTTCTTTGGGCGAAGCTGTTGACTCCAATCCAGAGTTTCAGAAGCATCTGGTTACCACATTGTTCAACCTCTCCATCTCGTGAGAAGAATCTCGTGAGAAGAATAAAACAGTAATTTCTGGTCTGGTTAAAAACCAAACTTTTATATTGAATTACCATAAATGGATTCGGTATAAATCCAGTGGCTTAATCACTTCCACGTATTGTGTGACTTGCATAATGTAAAAGAAAGAGAAAAACATAAAAGAGCTATAATCAAGAGATTAGAGAAACGTCACTTGGTTGCCTAGACTCCCTCGGATGGTTTTCTTATCCAAGTAGAGAAGCTGGTGCAGTGGATACATGTTTTTATCCATACCGAGCTTATGTCGAGTCTCTTTGGCAATATCAAGTTGATCACCTATAAATAAACCAATACAACATGAAAGACTAAAGTCAAAGATAAAATTATATAGATAGATATTAACCAGTCATCAATGATATTGAAACCGAGGTCTGAAGCTCTTCTAATGGTGTATGCACTATCAATTTGAAGAGGATCAAACAAAGGCAACCCACCAACGAATTTACATAGACCACCAAACTTTTTTTTTTGGGTTTTCTCAGGTACAGTCCGTCTTGCAACAGATAATGGCCTCATCCTACGCAAAGCACACTTATCGATTGCTAAGTGGTCTTTCATCCTTAGATCAGCTCTTCTGTTGCAAAGATCAAGAATCTGATCTTCCCAAAAGAAAAAGGGTTTAAAGGTTAAATTATTGAAGAGAAGAAACAATTCTAAATCTGATAGATGTAAAACAAAATTAGTTCTTGGGTACCTGCTCTGGAGCCTCTATTTGCTTACTCGGTGCCAGTCTCCACTACCATCTATATATGTCGATGGGATTGACCTGGAAGAAGTAAATCTCTCTAATACCAGCTCTTGCCTCTTTGAGGTCAGCAAGTACCGCAGAAGCATCTGCATCTTGATTCTATGTTCTTGAAGCTATAGCAGCTAAAGAGTCACGCTTTTTCTTTCTCATCGTTTTTAAGAATACATAAAACTATAACATGAAACAGAGGTTAAAACCAATTAAAACCACATCAATATAGCATAGAAAATTAACTGAAACTAAAATACATCAATTCCCTGAAGAACAAAAAAAAGACCTTGGATAAGATCAAACTCGCATGATCGATCTGACTGAGTTGGTACTGGTGAGACGTCAGTGAAATAAGAAGCTGACTTGAGACTTGCCGGTGGAGAACTTACATTCTCCAGTGAATTTCATGGCCATGTATGTAGCTTTTGTCAGAGTACGTTTTGATTTTGGGAAGATATAGGTTTAAAGATAATCTTTATATAAGAGGAGGATCAAGGGAAGGTGAAACAAATATTGAAGAAGAGTTTAAAGATTATCATTGATGATCGGGAGAGGTTTCAGGCTAAGCAAAAAATCATAGGTCAAGAAGATGAAGTGAAAGGGTCGAGGGAGAGAAAATAGCAAAACGCAAAAAAATAGGTTTTGGACTGGAAACGGGCTGATTTATATTTTGTACAGAGCCCATTCGAAATACCATTTGTTATTTAGCTGATCTGACGTGTTAATACGAAATGTTTTCATTGGTGGATTATTTTTGCTGATGTGGATAGGCTATCCAAGGCTCTTATTTGCCTTTTAGTATTAGTTTGATGATATTATTTCTTCTCATAGAGAACAAATGTTCGCAAGCCCATTAAATTAATACAAAGGAATTTAGAGAAAACGCTAATCATTATTGATCTTGATTCGGTTTCAAAGTCACACATACATTAACTCCGTAATTGTTTTCTCAGAATTTGATCACTTCCAACTCAAGAATTATGCTTTAAAGAACCTGAAAGGATTCACAACACACATATGCCAAAACATCAACTTAAATGATACAATTAAACAGAACAAGGAAAAATACAACAAAAAGCGACCTCCGTGGTGTTTGAACATCAACCGGCTTTCAAATCGGCATGGACAGTGTACGACATTGACTTAGTTGGAGTTGATTCTTGACAAAGATTGACCTTCCGAATTTTGTTGAATTGTGTCTATTCATCGTTAGGAAGGAATACATTATATCACTGCTCCAATGGTTTGGTGAAGTATCAGATGAAGACCAGGAGGAAACGTTACATACACTATAGGAAATGTGGGTAGTAATAGCGGACGGAAATTGTTAATACTTATAATAACGTTGTAAACGTTTTATTAAAACCTAATATTATAGATAATGAATTAGTTTTATTTTTTAATAGAATATTTATTTTGAATTTTGGTAATAAAACAATTTATCAGATTATAAGTAAATAGAGAATTATTTATAATTTAAAATTAAATTTATTTATTAAAATTTGTTTATAAATAAAATCAGTCTATACATTAACCAAAAAATTAAACCAACACCTAATTAACCAGAACTTGATAACCAAAAACATTGAACCAAACCTAATAAACCAAAACCAAAACTTTAGGTTGTCTTCTTCCTCCTATCTCTTTCTTCTCTAGCCTCCAAACACACACAAAAAAAAAACACTCAAGACTTCTCAAACACACACAAAAAAAACGCTCAAGGCTTCTTCGAATCAGCAGCAATATAACTCAATAGCGACTTGGCTGGTGAAACTAAAGCAACGCCTCCGTTCTCTATCTTTGTGTAACTCTTGTACACAGCACGACCTTTGAGCATTCCCTATGAATTAACACACAAACACAGAATACACGGTATATAAGTTTCTCCAGTTTAAGAGTCAAGAACAAAAGAAATAGATATCTACTTCAATTTTTACATAATATCAGACATAACAGAAAACACCAACAGAGACAGATTCAAAACAAAATTCAAATCTTAATAAATGAGAGAGAGAAGAACAATCAACTTGCCAACAGAGACAGATTCAAAACGAAAATCAAACCCACATTTCTCAGATCAATTTCGAATTCAACCAAAGACAAGTATAAATCAAAACTTTATTCTAGTCTCAGAACATATTAAACAAATCAGACTTGTGAGAACAGAGAGAAATTTCGATCAGATTGTGAGAACAAATTAAACACAGAAACAAAATCAGAGAACCAAAACATAGATCTATCAGTTCTTAGCATGAATATGAAGAGATAAATCGAAAATCAGATAGTTTAGAGAAAAAAAAAAGAAGAGTCCCAGCCAGACACGAAATCGAGGCTTCAGTGGTTGAGTCCCAGCAAGTCTCTGGCGTCTTCTTCTCCGTTTAGTCCCAGCGAGTCTCCGACTTCATCATCTCCATAATCATTTTCTCCTTTCTCAGTTGACCAGATCTGAAAGTGAGACATGAGATGGTTACAGAGATGGGAGAGAGAGTCGAGAAGATGAAAATAAAAGAAAAGAAAAAAAAAAGAGAAAAAATGAATCTGCGGGAGAGAGAGAGGGGACGGGAAACCAAAAATAAAAAAAAACAAATCTTAACCTTTGATTTAACCTAATCCAACGGTCGAGAAGGTGAGCCAAAAATAAAAAGAATACATGACCAAACACACGATGACACATGGCAAAAACTCCATATCACAACTGGGTTGGCTTGTTTATATGCTTAGGGATTGTATGTTACTTGCTTCAAGAACACATTAGAGTTTCTGATTCAGAAACGCATTCACTAAAGCTAATGGCATCTCCAACACCCTTGGGATTATTGCTCTTGTTGTCTTCCCCATTTGGGCTATCATCTTTTAAGCCATGATCAGATCACTCGACAACTCTCTGTTTCTTTTCCCCATTTATGCTATGTAAGAGTGTTTTATATGATTTTGTCTCTCATAACTTGTCAACCAATGTGTTTTTTAGTTTTACCAGCTTGGCCTACTCATAAGCCAAGACTTTCAGAAAATAATAAATGGTCATGGGGTGTTTGTTCAGTGTGAATTGAATTGAGATTTGTCATTTGCAAAATACATGGAAAGCTCAAATTCTAGCTTTCTTCTTCTTCTTCAGCTCTTAGCTTGAGTGATTCAGCCATCTCCATAGCCAACAATTGAGATGTATCTTCATCACCTGCTCTTCCATACCCGTCGATAAAAGCATTATATGTCTCTTGGCTAGGTTTAAATCCTCTTCCAACCATCTCAGCCTGAATGCTCAATGCTCTATCCATCTTCCCTTCTTCACACAACTTCTTTATCAACAACTCATAACATTTCCGACTAGGACAGAACTCGGATTCTCTCACGGCTTCCTTGACGATCTCTGCCGCTTCCACAGCTCTATCTTTGTTACCATCACATAATCCTTCTACTAACGCTTCAACGGTTAAACCCTCTGCTTCAAAACCCTTCTTTTTCATATAACTATAAACAACCATAGCTGAATCAACATCCTTCACTTTACAATACCCTCTAACAAGATGATCAGAGGTTAGAGATGTACACTCTATTCCCTTGGAAGCCATCTGCTCGTAAAGCTCCTTGGCTTTAGTAACCTCTAAGTTACTACAAAGCCCACCAATCATAGTGTTATAAGCCACAACATCATGAACCACTCCTTTTAACCTCATCTCTTTCCATATCTTCTCTGCTTCAACCATCATACCTCGCGCACAATACGTCTCCATCAAAACACTATAGCTATAAGCATTCGGAACGCAACCAACTTCTCCCTCCATTTCTCTCCAAATCCTCTCTACCATCTCTGTTTCACCTTCTCTGTAGAAACTCACCATCATTAAGTTAAAAGTGTTGACATTAGGCTTAACCTTATCAACACTAAGGTCATCTAATCCAAAAACTTGTCTATATAACTTATATCCAGTGGAAGCATCTCTACGCCTTGAGAGCTCTGAGATCAAAGCATTGCAAGTACTAATCTGTAAACTGATTCCTCTAGACTTCAACTTCCTCATCACCATCACAGCTCCATCCATCTCTTTCGAATCAAGACACGATTTCACCAGCAAATCGAAGACGAAGGGCGCAGAACCACATCGATTGTAACTCTTAATCAACGAGCGGAACACTTTCGAGACGCGATGATCTTCGCCGTCGTCGTCGTCGTGGGCGATACGGAGAGCGAGGCGGAGTAGGTCACGGGCGTGGCTTCTGAGACGAGATCGAGCGAGGATGTGGGTTAGAGTTGAGCAGGAATCGACGTCGTGAGGGCAGAGAGAGTTGCGGCGAGTGAAGAGGAAGAAGCGGAGAGAGAGGTGAGGGTTGTTGCGGAGGCGGAGGATGATGTCGGAGAACTGGGAAGGAGTGAAGCCGGAAGGGGTGAGTGATCGGAGAGTGGACCATCGGGATTTGGAGCGGTGGTGAGTTAGGATTGAGACGGCGTCGGTGACGAGAGGATCTTGTGAAGAAGTAGGGTTTGAGGGACCTGTGGTGAAGAGAGGGATTGAATGAGTCGGCTCCAGTTTGGGGTTTAGGGTCCGGTGGATGATGATCCGTTTTAGTGTTGCGCTTGACATTCTCAAGTCAGTTGAGTTATGTTCCAACTTTCTTTTTTTTTGGGCCAAATGTTCCAACTTTCTAAGTTACTAGTGGTAAATAGAAAATATAATTAGTACAATAAAGAAATGGAATAAAAAATGAATTGTTGTATGCCTTCTATATGATTCTATTTAAAATTGACATCCCTATTACATCTTACATTATCCCATATATATTAATTCAACCTTAAATTTGTAATAATTAAAAATAACTTCAATTCTATGTCGCATAACTCTTTAGCTTCTATTTCAAATTCCAAGGATTCTAGAGCATGTGATATAATATATAGTCTAAAAATTATATTCTCTAGCAATTTCGTAGGCTAGGTTGCATGGAATCGGAAACGAAGACTCGGAAACGAAACATTTCGAAACGTAGAAACGTGATTTTTGA
>JABAYD010013052.1:0-17980 GCA_014822095.1 Diplotaxis tenuifolia
ATAATGGTTGATTTTTAAATTAAAAAAATGAATTTTCATTAATTAATTAACCAATATCAAATTATTACTGAATTTTAACTAAAATTTAATTATTGTTTTCCAAATTTCTACAGGTTTATATGTATTTTTGGATATTATCTTTTTCAATTTTTTTTTAAAAAAAAATTAAAATTGTAATTACCAAAAACAATTAAAAATTTTACAATTTTTAATAATTTATATAGTATAACTAATCAGTCTAATAATAAAATTTTTATACACAAATAAATTTTTTAGAATAATTTAAATTTAATTAAAAAATATATGATGCCCGGGAAAGTCTCTAGTTGTAAATAAAAATACTATTATTTTAGTTTTCTTGGCACTTACTTTTATTTTAGTTAATTGTAATAAAAATGGTCAAGATGTTTTTATTAATTAAATTAGATTAAACCCTTGGTAGCTTTTACTTCTTACGCATATGCTTTCAACTGATTTATTCATTTGTGTTTGGTAATAGAATTGCGTCTGCAAACAATCGCCGTTGGTCGATCTATCTAAATCAAAGCCCTCCATCACCACCACCAATCAGCAACGAACAAGGAAACTATCGACAGGGTTGGAGCTTGAGCATCTTTCTTTTGTCTCTTTACTGACAAATTGTCTTTGTTACTATTTTCTCGGCTACCCCCCCGCTACAGCCAAAGTAAAGTCGCAATCTTTTTCTTTTCTCAGCTTAGCTTTTTTGGACCTTGACGAAGTATTTGCTTTGCAAATATTGAATTTACGAACGTCTGGGCATCCATAGAATAAGATGTTTGTTAGGTATTCACTAGACTTTGGTTTGATTGAAGTATCTTCAAATTGATTTCTGTGGCAAAGACACAAACTTTTCTAGTATTAAGTTATGGGTCTTGATGTTTGGATGGATGATTCTTCAGTATATCATCAGTTCCTTAGCTGGATTTGTAATTGTTGAATATGTTCACAAGCTTATAGTAATGACTTGCAATTCTGGTCGATGATCTAAAAGGGGTTAGCATATTGGACAGAGCTTATTTTCTTGATACCTCTATTTTGAGCATTTTCTTCTTAGATGAAGTCTAGTATGCCACTGGCATGTGCTGATAAACTGAAATGTATCTGCTGGTTTATATTTTGATTTATTTTTGGTCTTGTCCTGACTGTGGTATCGTTTATCTCTGTTGCGGACCAGGTTTATCATCTGCGAGTCAGCAAAAGAGAAGCTAAGGTGGTGTTTAGAACTGTGATGCTGAATGTTTGGGCAAACAGGTGGGTTAGGAATGAATCCTTCAATGGATGATATGAACTTATTACACCAGGCACAAAGGCATCAGCTTGTTGTAACCAATCTTGGTGAAGAGATTGATTTAGAAATTGGAACTGGAGAGGATGAAGCCGCTTTTGCCACCAATTCATTGATCGGCGAGCCTCCAAGGGATCCCTCCACCACAGGGGAACATGATGAGACAAAGCATATGGTTTTGGTATCTGACCTTCCCAGCGAGGATCAAGATATGTCTAAGGGGCAACCGTCAGCGAAGAGAAAGAAGAAAGTTGTTAAACGGTGGAGAGAGGAGTGGGCTGACACGTACAAGTGGGCTTATGTTGATATGAAAGATGGAACGGCGAGGATCTTCTGTTCTGTTTGTAGAGAGTATGGTAGGAAACATCGGAGAAATCCTTATGGGAATGAAGGAAGTAGAAACATGCAGATGAGTGCGTTGGAAGAACATAACAATAGTTTGCTGCACAAAGAGGCTCTCCGTCTCCAAACAGCTTCCAAGGATAAGATTGTTGTTGACAAGCCCATTTATGTGAAGAGTAAGTTTATTTACAAATATTTTGCTTCAAGTGCTTGTGTTCCATCTAACCAACCTATACTGAACAACCTTTCAGCTAACAATGTCTTTATCTCTATATGGTATGGCTAGTAGTGTCTTTCTTGCTTATTGTTTTGTTAACTGGTTTTTCTTTTCTCTCTCAATGAAGCTCTTATGTCAAAGAGTGCTGGTTCAATTGTTGAAAATGCCCTGAAACGAGATCCAAATGAGATTGAATTTATTCAGTCTGTACAAGAATCAGTGCATGCTCTAGAGCGGGTAATTGCGAAAAACTCTCAGTAAGTTACTAAATGCTTCTCATCTTTGTGAAAAAAATTTCAGCAAAAATTGGGTCCAACTCATAAGGTTGCATTCTGATTCATTTCAGTTATGTCAACATTATGGAGAGGCTATTAGAACCTGAACGTACGATAGTGTTCCGGGTTCCATGGATTGATGACCGAGGTGAAACACATGTAAACCGAGGCTTTAGAGTTCAGTTCAATCAAGCACTTGGCCCGTGTAGGGGAGGTATCCGGTTTCATCCATCCATGAACTTAAGCATAGCCAAGTTTCTTGGCTTTCAACAGGTACAGTATTTTCCTTTTCTTCTTCTTCCTTATTCTGTTTGCATGATTTTGGATTGTTCGTTGTAATGATTTGTAATCCCTTCACAGACGTTGAAAAATGCTTTGTCACCGTACAAACTTGGAGGGGCTTCTGGTGGAAGCGACTTTGATCCTAAAGGAAGAAGTGACAATGAGGTGACACTTTGGCCCCTTGCTTTTCTGTTTGTTCCCGCAAGTGATCCTATACAGATGTTCTGATGTACTGTTTTGCTACATTCACAGATTATGAGATTTTGCCAAAGTTTCATGAATGAGATGTATAGATATATGGGTCCGGACAAAGTAAGTAGAATGGTCTTTTCCCTTAACAGGTATATTCTTTCGGCAGTGATTTTCTAACTTATTACGCATGCTAGGACCTACCGTCAGAGGAGGTTGGTGTTGGTACTAGGGAAATGGGATATCTTTTCGGACAGTACAGACGACTTGCTGGTCAGTTTCAGGTACTGGAAAATCTTGGACGCTGGGGCTTCTTTCTGATACTGAATAAATGTCGTTTTTTCTGTATGTTCTCTTATTTTTTTGCGGCTATATTGAGTTTTAAATATCATCAGCTGTATTATCCATGTAATCATTTGTTTGCATCACTTTTTTGTTCTTGGAGATTATAAAGAGTTTTGGCTGTCATACCTTTGTGTCAATTACTTATGCAGGGAAGTTTTACAGGACCACGGATATATTGGGCTGCTTCTAGCCTTAGAACTGAAGCTAGTGGCTATGGCGTGGTAAGGATCTTCTTTTTTTTTTCTAAGTGCACACACTCTAGAGTTGCTGTAAATGAGTACTATTCACATGTTGTGACTGCAAATGAATTCACATTCATTTTCGTTATTCCAGGTTTACTTTGCACGACTTATGCTTGCAGATATGAATAAAGAAATAAAGGGACTAAGGTTTCTTTTTGATCATTTTTGAATAATGTGCTAGCTACCAATGTTTTTTTTCTGGATCTTAGAGTTTACCAAATCAGCAAGAAATTTATTTCAGATGTGTTGTGAGTGGTTGCGGTAAGATTGCGATGCATGTTGTGGAGAAGCTTATTGCTTGTGGAGCCCATCCTGTTACAGTGTCAGGTGATTCATTCACACGACGTGGCTCTATGTCTCAGGTTCTTACTGATGCGAACTTTTTGGCAGATTCAAAAGGATATTTGGTGGACGACGACGGGTTTGATTATATGAAACTTGCGTTCTTGAGAGAGATAAAATCCCAACAGAGAAGTCTGAGGTACATACTTTTCCAAAATACATTATGTGGTATTTGTCACTTGGGCTAAAATATATATAAAACCTAACTGTACACTCATCTGATGTACAGAGACTATTCAAAGACCTATGCAAGGGCCAAGTACTTTGATGAAGTAAAGCCGTGGAATGAAAGGTGTGATGTGGCGTTCCCTTGTGCTTCTCAGAATGAAGTTGATCAAGCAGATGCGATTAATCTGGTCAATGCAGGCTGTCGCTTACTGGTAGAAGGTAAGAGATTTCTTAAATTATTTGAGCAAATAGTTTTCAGTACTCGTCTTTTCTTTTTGATTTTTATGCATCTTATTCTAAGTAGTAGGAATGTGTTTTTCTGCAGGTTCAAACATGCCGTGTACAGCTGAAGCAGTTGATGTTTTAAGAAAGGCGAATGTTCTAATTGCTCCTGCCATTGCTGCTGGAGCTGGTGGAGTGAGTTCCCTCTTTAACTCATTTTACATCAGCATTACTGATTATCTGATTGGTGTTGACTAAATTTGTTTAACTCTGTTGAAGGTTGCGGCCGGAGAAATAGAAGTACTCCGTGAATCTAATTCAATGCAATGGTCAGCAGAAGATTTTGAGTCTAGATTGCAGGTAGCAGCAACATCTCTCACATTTCTTTTGGAAGTTTTGGCCAGTGGTAATTGCTTATTAAGATGATTGCTCTGGTATTTGATGCAGGAAGCACTGAAGCAGACTTATGAGAAAGCTCTTAAAGCAGCAAATGATTTCGGTTATCAGAAAGAGAGTCCTGAGTAAGTTTTGCTCCTCATCATAAACTCCACTTTGCTATGATACGCTCTAAGATGCTCTGTACTATTGTGAATCTGAAAGATTAAAGTGTTTACTAAGAAATGATTTTTTTCTTTTCCAGAGCACTTCTACACGGAGCAACCATTGCAGCTTTTTTGAACATAGCCCAAGCTATGACGGACCAAGGTTGTGTTTAGCTATAAAGCGATCCTGCATCTAAGCGAAGAAGGCATATTGGACTCTCTGTAATATTTAGATACAACCTAATGTCATTATTTAGAAACTATATACTTCGGTGGCACTAATATTTATCAGCTAGATAAACATAGCTTTCCATTGTTTTATATGGTGCTCTTTGGCTTCATAGGTAATGAAAGAAACACAATAATGACCCCTTCTTGAACAAGGGTTTGTAAACAAGATTTTAACTATGTCTTTTGAGATTTGACCGAGGTCTGATTTGCGCTGATCCTAGGCAAAACAAGTTTACATAATCAGTAGCATTCTCTTATAATTCTTTCTTATAAATGAACAGACGGTGAAGGATATTTCATAAGATAAAAAGACAAATGTAACTCTCCCGGTACACTCTTGAGCTGATAAAAGCTAGGAAAACTGTGGATACGGAGATTGAATGCTGGTCAGTCTCTTGCATCCTGTAAGAGCTTTAACGATCATTATATAAGGCTCCCTAACTTTAGGCCCTTGATATGGGAGCAGAAGCATCAGATTTCTCCGCCAAATAGTGCTCAAGCATGTCCTCTTCATCATCTGTATCCAGTAAACGAATATGATCACTGAGAACCACTACATGTTTATGTATTGACGGCATGTAAACCAGACAGAAAGACCAAAATTACCTTCAAAGTCTTCGTCTTCAAAGTCAATGTCTTCATCATCTTCCTCCTCAGATTCTTGATCAACAGTGACCACAACTCCTCTCTGAAAATTGACACAGAACATGTTTACGGTTTAGCAACAATGCAAAAAAAAAGTAAGTCATAGCTAGTCTACACTAATTAGTTAGTAAGAATGAGAAATACCGCTCTGCCACTTTCGAACTACTGTCTTCCTGTAAGCTTCTTCTCCTTAGGTGCCGTAAGAGCAGACTCCGGCATCAGCCTTGAAAGTGTATTCAAGGCTATAGATTAAAGATTAGTACATTGTTGTATAAGAGCAAGGAAACAAGAATATGCAGGAGAAGTTACTCACTTGGCTCGCTCAAGGGCAAGGTCTCTCTCCATGCCACAAATGTCTCCAGCGTAACAGGTTCTCCATGGGGAATAATTACTTGTATCAAGATATTTAGACAGGAACAGAAAAAAAAGAGAAGACAGCATAGCTCATGAAAAAAGCAGATGCCTCATCTTCTTTGGGGGCTTCTTCCTCGGCATAGTCAGCTCCATCATCTTGTCCATAGTGTTCATACAACCAGCCCTTTGCTGATGAGACCAATGAATAGATCATTGCCATACCAAGATTTTCTTAGCCTGTGAAAACGGTATCATGCAGTTATTAATTCCAATGATAATATCCCACACATCAAAAACTGAACAGAATAGAGGGTTTCTGAATCTATGAAGCCAATGATCTTTCTAGTTTCCCTCTTTAAGCAAAGAAAAATTATAAACAAGTGATAATAGTGTAAGAGAGATTTTTTTACCTCTTGTTCAAGCTTCTCTTTTAAGATGGTGAGGTCACCAACATGGATACCTCGAATACTGTAAGAAGTAACAATCTCCTCACATGAGTATCATCATCATCTCTCTCTCTCTCTCTCTCTCTCTATCTCTCTCTCTATATATATATATATGTATTCAAAATGGAGTAACATAGAAAATAACTTTTAACATCCAAAAGCGGAACCTCGCCTGGGTAACTTTCTGTGTGCTAGAAAACCAAACCCAGCTGAACTGCAAGACATGTTAAGATCTATAAGACTGAGAAAAACTACAGAAGAGGCACATGATGATATAACAAAGGGATGTTTTTCATAAAGAGTAGTAGTAACCTGGTGGGATTGATGAATCCTCTAGATCATCATCCTATTGAGACGCAAAAAAAGAGCCAGAGCATCAGGATAAGTGCAAATAACTAAAGAAGAAACATTTGTCTACATTTATGCCTTTCCACATATAGCAATAGATAAAACAAGGATCTCTGGATCTTCAAGTAATGAAGGAACTAAAGGAAAAGAGATGAAGGGTGTGAGCTAATTAATACCTGAGGAGTCACTGTAATCTGAAAGCATCGGTTTGAGGTGTTAAGCCCACTTTCACTAGAATGAATCTCTGTTACAGCAATAAAGAATTCAGTTTCCTTCTCAACGATGATGATAAACAGAGACAAAGGAACGTAAAAATCTTTAAAAGACAAAACCTTTGAAGTCATCAGCAAGTATAGATTCAAGAGCTTCAATCTCCATCTCCTGTTCATCTTTATACTCTACAAAAAGAGACACACCCAAACCAATCTCTCAATCTGTGATTTTACAAGTAATTAAGATCCATACGAATCCAATTGATCCAACTTACCCGTCATGATGACCAAATTTGAGAGCTTTGAGATTTTGTCTGAAGAATATCGAACTCCACAGTGACGAGAGAGAGATTGACCTAAAGGAGAGAGAACTTTACTATTCTTAAACGATATCGTTTTGTTTAATTTGGGAACGATGACGTTTCATTTATTTTAGAAACGGTGCCGTTTCTCTAAAACTGAAAAAGAAAAGACTTTTCTCTCTCTCTCTCTCTCCCTGAGACCCCTTCTCCGATTTAGATTGCGTTTCTTCTCTGAGTCGCCGGACAAAAAACCCTTCTTTCAAGGCCAAAGTCTGTTCAAAGATCTCTTAGTATAGATCGGTTATAAGATCCCATGCAGCAGTTTTGTTGAATTTTGTAAGAAAATGGACAAGATCAGCGAGTTACCTGATGAAGTGTTGGTAAAGATACTAACCTTCGTTCCGACAAAGGTTGCTGTCTCCACCAGCATCTTATCCAAACGATGGAAGTTTATTTGGATGTGGCTGCCTAATCTTGAGTACAGTGATGATCAAGGTAAATCACTCCTTGTACTTCGAAGTTTCATCAACAAGAACCTGCCATTACATAAAGCTCCTGTCATAGAAAGGTTGTGTCTTGAGTTATGGGAGTTACGTGATCCAAAAGTTACCCCTGAAGATATCAAACTATGGGTTGAAACTGCCGTTTCTCGCTACGTTCGTGAGCTGGAAGTTTCTTATAGACCAGCCAGTGATGAAAACATCTTTCCGAGTAGCTTGTTTGCTTGCAAATCCCTCGTGGTCTTGAAACTCAGATACTTGTTTCTCAAGGATGTTCCTTATATGGATTGTTCTCTTCCTTCTCTGAAAACTTTGCAACTTGAAAGTCTGACATACCTAGATGGATGTTCATTTCAGAATCTTCTGTCTATGTGCCCTCTTCTTGAAGATCTAGAGGTGCGTTTTCTTGAGGATGACTACCCGCAGAACTTCACTGTTAGCTTCCCGTCTTTGCGGAAGCTAACACTCTCTTTACCTGATCATTGGGACTTGTTAGATTGGTATGAGATAGACACTCCTCTTTTAGAATATCTTAAACTTGAGGATTGGACTGAGAGTCCTTGTTTGTTTAAGAATATGATGCCTAATCTTAGAGAAGCATATGTGGATGTTGTGTCTTTTGCTCTCAAGAATGTTATTGGATCAATCACATCTGTCAAGCATCTTACAGTATGTACACAGGTGATTGATTAATTTTTTTTATATAGATTCCCTTTTCATTAATAATGTTGATAATCTTTTTTTATATAGGATGTGTATGGTGATGGTTTTGTTTTCAAACAACTCGAACATCTGGAGCTATGTGTGTGTAAAGATGCTTCTTTGAATCTCCTTGCCATGTTCCTCAAAGATTCACCTAACTTACGAGTGTTACACATCTTTGCACTAGATGTAAGTTTCTTCCATAAATCTTTTTTTTTTTTGTTAATCAGATGAACACCAGTATCATTATCATTCTTAATCTAATTGTTATTTCTGCTTGGTCTTAGTGTCATGGAGATTTAAATACTGATGATGTGGTTGCCTGGAACCAACCGAGTTGCATGTTGTCTAGTCTACAGATTTTCAGCTGGTCACGATACATTGGGAGACCTGAAGATAGAGACATTGCGGTTTATATCTTGAGAAACGCTCCAAACTTAAGGACAGCAACCTTCAGGTTTGATATAGTCCAACAAGGAGTTCTAAACCCTGTGATGCTCAAGGAGGAGTTGACGCTTTCTTCTCGAGCTTCAAGCACATGTGAACTTGTGTTTGTTGAGTCAACCTGAAAGACATGAACGAATCATCATTGTAGATGTCCAACAAAGTTCTGATGTTTCATCTGTATAATAAAAACTTTGACTGTGTATGAGAAAATGTTAGGAGACAACTTTAAGTATCGTTAGATAGAAGCTAATATACTTTGATAGCTTTAAATATTTATCAGCTATATAAACATAGGTTATGAATGTTTAGTGCCGTTCGAGTAAAACACATAGCCCGATAGCGGGAAACAAAAGGGGTTACCATTCACAATAAAACAAAAACAAAACACACACAGTGGTTACATTTTAAAAAAAAAAAAAACAGAAAAATATAGGTGTGATTATGAAAAGCACCTGAAACGCATAAGCCGGTAAATAGGTGTGGTTCGTGGTGTGGTTTGATGAGTTAGTGGGGTATTTTTCAGAAATTTTTTAACTTTTACATATTAAACCACCATTAATACATTTGAAGCATATGACGTTAACTTATTAAATATAAATAATTATATCTAAAATGATTATACTAATTTTCATTTATAAAAAATAAAAATTTTATTGTAAAAATGTAAAACTATATAATATACATAATATACAATAGAAATTATATATAAATAAACTAACACTATAAATTAATAAAAAATGATGGTTCCAAGTTAGACTGATTCAAAATATGATAATTGATAAAATAATAATATAATATTTTTTGAAAAAAAATCTATTAATATAAGGTTTTAATAAATTATAAATTAATAATTTATATGTATATATATTTTATATAAGGATCAACCTATCATTATATTATTTTTTTATATTCTCAATAGAATTATTTTTATATTTACTTAAAACTAAATATATTTTGATTATATTTAATAATTTATATCGAAAACTATATTTAAATTATATAAAATCTATTTTATATGCACCAAACAATATAGCAAAACTAATCTAAATATATTATATGTATTCCGTAGTTGGACTATTCATTATATGTCACCATTCATATTTTATTTTAAACCGTTTATTTTAGACGAACCGCAATTGTTTCGCAATATGCGTTTTTTTTATTCAAACTGCAACTAAACCACACCGCACTATATAATCCGTTTGTTCCAAACTGCTTTTACCATTGGGAGCCATAACTTTATATTGTGTTCTTTGACTTCATTAATAGTGCTTTTACCATTGGGAGCCATAACTTTATATTGTGTTCTTTGACTTCATTAATAGTGCTCAAGCATGTCTTTCTCAATTCACGAACGGTGTCGTTTCTTTAGTCTTACAAAACGGTGTCATTTCCTTAGTCTTACAAAATGGTGTCATTTCTCAAAAAACTGAAAAAGTAAAAAAGGAAACACCTTTCAGTCTCCTCGCTTCCCCGGTCTCTCCTCCTCTCCGAGTCGCCGGAGCAAAAACCCTTCTTTCAAACCGAAGTCTGTTCAGAGAGCATCTTTGTCTCAATATGTTATAACGAGGTGAGAGTTCCCCTTTATCAACTTTAAGTCTCGTTAGATGGTCTTAAATTTTGATCACTTCTCTCTAAGGGTTTACTTATGGTCTTAAAAGACGAATCCTTTTGAGTCTTACCTGTCTTGTCTTCTTTTTGAAGGGAACATCGTACTTGAGTTTTGTAAGATAATGGACAAGATCAGCGACTTACCTGATGAACTGTTGATAAAGATATTATCCTTTGTTCCGACAAAGGCTGCTGTCTCCACCAGCATTTTATCCAAAAGATGGAAGTTTCTTTGGATGTGGCTGTCTAATCTTGAGTACAGTGATGATCAAGGTGAATCATTCCTTCTACTTCGAGACTTTATCAACAAGAACCTGCCGTTACACAAAGCTCCCGTCATAGAAAGGTTGTGTCTTGAGCTATGGGAGCCACATGATTCAAAAGTTAACCCTGAAGACATCAAAATATGGGTTGAAACCGCGATTTCTCGCTATGTTCGTGAGCTGGAGGTTTCTTGTTTTTCAGACAGTGATGATGTAAACGTGTTTCCTAGTAGCTTTTTTACTTGTGAATCGGTCGTGGTCTTGAAACTCAGATACTTGACTCTCAAGGATGTTCCTTCCACCGGTTGTTGTCTTCCCTCTCTGAAAACTTTGCAACTCGAAAGTCTAACATACGTAGGTAGAGGAGACTCACTTCAGAACCTTCTCTCTATGTGTCATCTTCTTGAAGATCTAGAGGTGCGTTTTCTCGAAGATGAGTATCCTCAAATGTTCACTGTTATCTTCCCGGTTCTGCGGAAGTTAACACTCTCTTTACCTGAATGTGAATGGAGCTTTGACGAGTATGAGATAGACACTCCTCTTTTGGAATATCTCAAACTTGAGGATTGGAATAAGAGTTCTTGGTTGTTTAAGAATACGATGCCTAATCTTAGGGAAGCGCATGTCCATGTTGACTCGTTTCCTTTCAAGAGTGGTATTGGATCATCATTCACATCTGTCAAGCATCTTAACGTATGTTCAGAGCTGGAGGAGTATGGTTGTGATGGTTTTGCTTTCGATCAGCTTGAACATTTGGAGCTGTGTGTGTGCAAAGATGATTCTTTGGATCTCCTTGCGCAGCTCCTCAAAGATTCGCCTAACTTAAGAGTGTTAGACATCTCTATACTAGATGTAAGTTTCTTTCATAAAAACTATGCCACAGTCTAATCATTATTGAACTAATTATTAATTATGTTTGGTCTTTAGTGTCATGGAGGAGATATAAAGACTGATGATCTGTTTGCGTGGTACAAAGGGAGCTGTGTTCCGGAATGCATGCTGCCGAGTTTACAAGTTTTCAACTGGTCAAGATACATTGGGAGACCGAGAGATAGAGATATGGCGGTTTACATCTTGAGAAACGCTCCCAACTTGAGGACAGCAACTTTCAAGTTTGATACAGGTGTTCCTAACGCTGAGATACTCAAAATGGAGTTGACACGTTTGCCCCCAGCTTCAAGCACATGTGAACTCGTGTTTTTTGAGTGAATCTGAAAGACTTGAAAGAATCATATCTTTTTAGATGTTTCATTTTGTCAATAAATAGAATTCTTCTAGTTTCATCTGTTCTCGTGTGTGTCCAGTCCAACAATGGTCAAATGTCTCATTTGTATAACAGAAGTTTGACAGAGTAGAGACCATTCTATATCCAACAACCCCACAGTTTGTGTAGTTTTTTGAGTTGTTAAAATGCATAAATTATTGACAGGTGATCAAAGTCGCCGTCATTATTACCAACGTTGAACACCTTTTGAGTTGAAATGTCTGAAGAATCTATAGAACTCACAGTTTGTTTGACTCGTGGCCAGAGGACTGACGTAATAAGAGGACAAAAGTTCCCAAAAAAGTGCCATTCACTTCTGTAGTAAGTAGTAACTAGTAAGAGTCTCTTACCTTAGAGGAGTATGCTTTTTGATCTACTCCTATAAAGCTTTTAGGTCGTGACGAGGTTAACTTGTAAGTAGGGGTGTACAATCAGTAAAACCGAACCAATTAAAATCAACCGAAATAGAGCAAGTGGTTTAAATTGATAATACTGAATAAACCGAATATATGTCAATTTTAGAAAACCTCGGTATAGGGATATATTATGTATATATTATTCATATTTATACACTGACATTAATTTTTATTTGTTCCAAGTTAAAATATATTGTTTTCATTATATTAAATAAAACATATTTTACTGGTAAATATTTATGCTAAAATGTTGTTATTTATTAATATTATGATTCTGATGTTTTCTAATTTATAATAGTAAAAATGAAAAAATATTATATTTTAAAATTAGAGTACATATATTATGCTTTAATAAATTTGATTTCTAATCATATAAACTAAAATTTGTCATAAGAGGTAAATATAGTTATGATTTTTGGTATAAAAACGGATAAATAAAAAACCACTAATATATAAATCGTGATCAAACTAAGATATGATATTAATATGGTAGCTAAATTTTTATAAACCGAAATATCGAAAACAAAAGAAAACAGAACCGACATCCAGATTGAACATGTCCGGATTGAACATGTGAGTCTACTCTTTGCCTTTACTGTAGATATTGCTTGCTGATTTGATATCTAGAATCGGTGGAAATTTTTCTTTTTTTGATAAAATAATCAGGGGAAATTGTAATGATAGTTTAAAGTTTGTTTCATTATGAAACCGAACGAATATGCAAACCCTTCCATGCCAAGCAGCTCGAGTGCATTTCTTGGTATGCAATTTTCAGCTCGTATTGGCCCGAGGCTACCAATTTGCCAGGCCTGTATATGTCGCGAGCCAGCACTGTTAGGTAGTTGCTGCAGATGTTATGTATCTCTATAGTCACTCAAACTCATCACTGATCTCAATCCCATGAAAATATAAATTAAAAAGCTCGATTAATAAAGAAAGAAGAATAAAGAAAGTCCTTTGTAGCCTTAGGTATTCACTGGGATAAACAAAAAAACCCTACATTTAATCAACCGAACCACGACAATTTGGACATGTTCGTCTATGATCATTTGTAAGCCAAGAATCAATACAAAAACGATGAAAAACATGTCCACACATGTTTAATCTCCTAATCTCATGATCATCCTCGTACTCTTCCAAACAAATCGGGCAAGAACTTTTACTATATCGTCCTCCATCTTCTACTTTGATATCTTTGAACAATAGCACTTTCTGCAAAGGAAGCTGTCGTCCGGTTTCAATGTCTTGTTGAGGAGTTCGGTGGATTGTCTCGAGTGGTAGTCCCGTGTGATCATTTCTACCGCAACAGCAACAATCGATGATCGTCATTACAATAAAAAATGTTAGTCCCGTTGTCAAAAAACCAAAAAAAAAAAAAACTGTTAGTCCTATTGGATGTGACTCGTTCAAGTGCTTCCATAGTGATTCATGAGACTGGTCCATATCGTCACACTACTTTGTTTTCTTTTTTAATTCTTTCTTCGCCAGAAGAATATATTAATAAAACCCTGATTTTCCTAAACCATGCATCAATTAGAGTTTTATCTAACTTATCCTTTTGTTTGTTATTTTTTTTTCTTGAAATCCAAATCATGTGAGAAATACACGGTGTTGAAATTAATCAATCCTAATCATGGGAAAAATCGGAAAACACGATTTTCAAGGATCTCGTCCAATGAAAACTTATCAAAGTTATCATGAATTTTTTTTTTGGATTTTTAAGTTCTGCAGATGTACAGTTTTTTAAGTCGTGGAGTTCACCGGCTGGATCGAATATAAGACCATGATTATAGGCGCCCCTTAAGAGGGGGGTTTTAGCTAAATTTAAGGAAAAAATTAAATGAAAAATGGGGAATTAGCGAAGGGGCGCAACGAAAATAGAAGACCGAAGACACGCCCCTTGCGAAACACGTGTCGCGAAATGAAGGAGGCGAGTCGCGGTGCAGAGTTTCCAACGCGTTTAGTTTTTTTCTTTTCATTTTGTTATTTCGTTTCTCGATTCGGCATAGAAGGAAAAGAGATGGCGATGAGAAAGGTGATTCTCTCCTCTCGGCGGCTCTCGTCGAGGAAACGACGACGGCTCCATCGGTTGGTCTCGGCGATGAAGGGAAACGGAGACCTTTCATCCATCTGAGGCGAATCGAAGAGGAAACGCCGACTTCTCTCTCTATCGGTGGGTCTCGGAGACGCTCACGGCGTTCCTTCCGGCTGAGGCGAATCGAAAAGGTAAAGCGTTTGGTTTTGATTGGTTTGGTTTTGATTGGTTTTGATCAAGACGCATGAGGCATGTAGATTCTTTCTTTCTTCATTGTCAATTTGAAAAAAGATATTCCCTGTTTTTATTTTTGATTTGTTTTGTGTTTGGGTTGATTGATGAAGAGGCAGGTATACGCATGAGACGTGTATTATCAGGTATGTTTCTCTCCTTCATCCTCATTTTTATTTGATATTGTCTGATCTAGGTAGATTGTTTTGTGTTTAGATGATTTGATTTAGACATCAAACAAGTTAATGGGTAGGTGATTAACATTAATTAATTGGTTAGATATAAGCTCGAAGAAGTGAAGATTCAAGATTGGAGAATCCTGAGAAGAAGAAGGCCGAGATGGAGATGGAGGTATGATTTCAATGTAAAAACAATGTGGACTGGTTGAAGCTGTTTTTGGTGTTGGTTTACTATTTTAGTTAATGTGTTTTCTTCATTTCTTTTCTCAGGTTGTGTCGCAACATACCTTCTTCAAGAGGCATGAAACTGGTGTAAACACTTTGACAAAACATGTCTCTTTGTAAAGGGACTTCCTTCTTCTCTTGTGGTTTAATTACAGTTTGAATTTTGATTGTAAGTTTGTGTTAGGTTAGAAAATAAATAGAGTGGTTAGTGTAATATAAAGTTTGGCTTAGGTAATAAATACAATTTATGGTTAGACTGAAATGAATGCTCTTTGATATATTTGTGCCGATATTGTAGTGTGATGAAGGCAATTAGATAAATGTCAAGTCGATTATGGTTGGTTGTGTTCAATGCTTGATACTTCTCTTTTTTCTATAAACCGTGTGATTCTCTTCCTCCATCTTCACCTTTCTTCTTTCTTTATCTCTTCCTTGTTCTTTTCTTTAATCTGTTATGGATCATTTTTCATCCACCGGAACTAGCAAGTTTGTTGTACTACTTAATAGTCAACAAACTGTTTCCTTTGGTAACTTTGAAGATAGTGTTTACCTATCTTCTTCACAAGTTCCATATCACTCAAATGATGGAGCCGAAGCATCAAACTTCGATGGAGACAGTGTTGCAGACCGTAGAGGACGAAAAAAGTGGACACCAACCGATGATGTTGTCTTGATCAGCTCGTGGTTAAACATGAGCAAGGATCATGTGGTTGACAACAAGCAAAAATCCATGAGTTTTTGGAAAAGGATTGCTGCTTACTTTGTAGCAAGTCCTTTGGTTGCTGGTTGCGAAGGCACAAAGTTCTGTGGAGCTTATGAAGCGGCTACGAGAGAGAAGTCTAGCGGCCAGAATGAGAACGACGTTCTGAAGCTTGCTCACCAGATTTTCTACAGTAACTACAGCAAAAGATTTACTCTAGAACACGCTTGGAAGGAGCTAAGGAACGACCAGAAATGGTGTTCCCTTGTAGAGGCCAAAAAGGCAGGGAGCGGGAAGAAGAGGAAGTGTGACGATGGTGGGGATCCATAGAGCTCGCAAGGAACTGAGCAAAAACACTCTCAATAAGCTCACTCTGCTTGACGGTCTCCTTGGAAAAAAAAGAGAAGATGTCTAAGATGAGTATGCTTGAGAGTCTCATCACCAAAACAGAACCTCTGGCCGAGTATGAAGAAGCCCTCAAGCAGAAGCTCATCAATGAATTGTTCTGAAATCAGGAGTTCATGTTTCAAGTATCTGTTTCTGTTTCATGTTTCAAGTATCTGTTTCAGTTTAAGTCTATGTTTCTAGTTCATGTTAAAGTTTAATGTTTCATGTTTCTGTTTTAGTTTCTGTTTAAGTCTATGTTTCTAGTTTAATGTTTCATGTTTCTGTACCAATGTTATATATAAAATGTTTCTGTTTTAGTTTCTGTTCAGTTTCTGTTTATATATAAAATGTTTATGTTTCTGTTTATGTTTCTGTATAAATTGATCTTGTTGTTGGTGTGCAGGTTGGAGAGTTTGTTGGAGGCATACAAGGACATGAGAGAGAGTTGGAACATTACAGAGAGATGCATACAAGGACATGACAGAGAGAGTCACGAGATCGTTGTTGTGTAGTGTAGGTCTGTGAGTTGTGAGTTGTTGTGTAGTGTTGTGTCACGAGATTGTTGTTGTGTAGTGTAATGTAGGCATGTCTCTGCTTTATTATTGTAATGTTGTGTCACGAGACAAACACTTGTATGTAATCTTCTTTATATATCAGAAACACAAACTCACTTCTTCTCCACATATTCATCACTTCTTCTACATTTCATTACCATTCTCTCTTTTAGCTCACAAGCTCACGTCCTCTCTTTCTTTTTATAAACAAGAAACACAAGCTCACGTCCTCTCTTTCTTTTTATAAACAAGAATCTAAAAAAAATCTCTCATGGCTTCCTCTTCTCATTACAATTTAGATGCTGAAATTGATGAAACTTTCAATCAATGTTTTGATGAAACTTTTGATCAGATTTTTGATCAAACATTCGAGGATGTGGTCGGTGATCAACAAAATGAAGAAAATCCAAGAAAAACGAGAATTTTCATCGAGAGAAATCGTGAAGAAGGTCATCACCAGTTATGAAATGACTATTTTAGTGACACTCCAACATATCCAGAAAATATATTCCGACGTCGATTTAGGATGAATAAAGCAGTATTCATGCGTATTGTTGATCGCCTCTCCAAAGAAAGTTGATTACTTTTGTCCGAAGACAGACGTTACCGGAAGGAGTGGTCTCTCCGCACTTCAAAAGTGTACAGCAGTTATTCGTGCATTGGCTTATGGTTATGTGCATGATGCGGTCGACGAATACCTCAGGCTCGGTGCATCCACAACTCGATTATGTGTGGAAAACTTTGTGGAAGCAATAATAAATTTGTTCGGCGAAGAGTACCTAAGAAGACCAACATGGAATGATCTTCAACGGCTACTTCGTTTTGGAGAACGTCGTGGATTTCCCGGGATGATAGGAAGCATTGATTGTATGCATTGGGTGTGGAAGAATTGTCCCAAAGCTTGGAAAGGATAATTTTCTCGTGGCTCGGGATCACCCACAATCGTTTTAGAGGCGGTTGCTTCATATGATCTCTGGATATGACATGCGTTTTTTGGAGCTCCAGGTACTTGCAATGATATCAATGTTCTTGATCGCTCNNNAATGGTCATGCACCACCAGCGAATTTCTCGGTCAACGGAAGAGAGTATCATTTGCCTTACTATCTCACTGATGATATTTATCCAGAATGGGCAACTTTTATCCAATATATTCCACTTACACAAAGGCCGAAAGATGTTTTATTTGCTCAACGTCAAGAAGCTGCCCGAAAAGATGTCGAACGTGCTTTCGGAGTCCTGCAAGCTCGATTCGCCATTATTAAAAATCCAGCATGTTATTGGGATAAATCCAAGATTGAGAAGATTATGAGAGCGTGTATCATACTCCATAATATGATAGTAGAAGATGAACGAGATGGATACCGTCTATTTGATGTTTCTGATTTCCAACAAGGAGAAAGCAGCATAAGTTCACATGTCGATCTTACCTATTCTACAAGTATGCCTTCAAATATC